>JAQFZH010003031.1:0-14798 GCA_034695485.1 Entomobrya nivalis | reverse complement strand
GATATAGTCACAAAAGCTGTTGCCATAGTTACAAAAATCCAAATCCAACTTGTCTTGTCGAAAGCTGATATAAATTCGAAAAAGGGAAAAGCTTCTATTCCTTTGTGTCCGCAACTCACAAAACGAAGGGTGCCGACCTTTCAAAATTGAAAATGAAACTGTTTAATTTAGTGTCCAAAAACCTTCGGTCATATATTCCCATTGTTACGTTTCCCAATAAAATAGTGTATAGGGACGCGTATGCAAAAGCAAGCATAGGTAGTTTTCTGGGATATTTCCTTTTTATATCATGGAAATATTTATGTGGATTTTTGATGGCTTCTTTTTCATGCTTAACAAAGTATGCTATTTGGGCAGCCAAACCTAAGGATGAGGCATGACGTTCTAAATGCGACGTTGCTAGATTTCCATAAAATATTTGATGTTGTTCATACTTTGTACTCGTTAAAATATAACGTAATGTAATACTTTTTAAATATATTGGATTTGCATCATACAAATCAGGGCATGGCACACAAGGTGACACAATATACATCATTTGGATATAAAACTTTTCACCAACAAGAAAATTGAATTTGAGAGATTTGCACTTGACTTGTCCAATAATTTGAATGTGGTTTACAGCAGAATATAGCGTATGTTGCGCAAATACATTATTTCGCGTTATCCAAGACAAAAGATGTACAACGGGGTATTCTTGTACGATTAACTTTCGATCAATTAGTATATTGATTGGTGGTCTAAGTCTGTTTGTACGGAATGGCTCGACAAATCCAGGGAATTGGAACAGTTGAGTGGATATTTCTGCCGCAAATGCTTCATCTGGCATGAACATTTCAATTTGAACTTCGCATTGCCATGGTTTTATTGCTAAAGGAAATGTATTCGGATTCAGCTTGACACAGAAGTCAATATCATATATGCCAAGAGTAAGCGGAGTGTAAAATCGTGAAATTGAGCATGGATGCACTAACGTTTCAAGTTCAGCCATCGATTTGATTGATAAAGTGAAGTTTCCAATCAAATTTTGTGTTCCAGTTGGTGTCCAACCTTGTCGAGTCATGGATTCTTTGAAATTCTCTTCCAAAATGTTAAAATACTTGTAAAATTGAGCCAACTCAATTTGTTTAAGGATTCTTGGTGAATTTCTTACTATGATGTTGATTGTAAGATAGTTGTTTATTACAACAAGGCAGTTTTCCCTTACAAACATTTCTATAATAGTTTCTAAGTTGCCGACTGTTTCAACATTTCCGCTTTGTGAGCCCCAATCTTTCTTGGTTACATTTAAGATATAATTCAAAGTAAGATTTGAAGAAATGTCAACAAGAGTTAACCCAACTAAGATGACAACAAAAGCAAATATTTTTGCCATTGTTTAAAAATATCACGGAAAATTTCTAAAAATTCAAATCCAGTTCGTTATAACGTAATGTAAGTGTGTTTAAAGTAAATGCGTAAATATGGTAATGTATCACTTAGAAAACGCTTTGAATCAATGCTGAAGGGGTTCAGAGCAATGAAAACCATTAGCAAATGGAAATATATTTATGTACAATTTTAATGCAAAGAAGCCTGATTTCCGTATATCCAGTTTACTGATTTGTATAAATTTTTGACTTTAAATACTTGACGCGCAGTTAAGCCAAGACGGATGTCCAATTAAATGTTAAAGTGTAACTTAAGAGCTTAGAACGCAATTTAAGATTTAGACGCTAGTATTTATCACACAGGCCAATATGTAATTCTTTTCAGGTTAACACGTCTGGACATAGAAACACTCTTGAATATAAGATGTGTTACTAAAATATAAGCATAACTAATATTTTAAACTTTTATGCAATTTGACTACAACATTAGTAAAATTACATACATGATTTTACGTAAGGCTTCATCATTTAGCATGCATTCCTCAGGCAACATGAGTTATTTAATTGTGACAATTATTACACAGGTACTTTTACAGATATAGAGAGACCTGACTTGTTTTCGGTATCTTTAACAATCTTATCATTAAAATTTTGTTGATCGAAAGACGAAAGCAAGATATTTGAATTTTGTCCATTATTGTTAAACTTTGGGTTAAATATTCCATGTGCCACAACAGTTGTCTGCAAATATTTTATTTCTAAAATTCAAGAGAACTTGGAAGAATTGATAGTCTGGTGTATAGATGAAATGCTGGTAAAATGTGTTAGTAGGAATATTTCGAAGGTTAAACAAATAGAAATAATTTTAAAGAAAAAAAGCGAATTATGGAGTTTTTTGGGTATCAGAATATATTATTAGAATTAAATATTTGGAATCTTTTACCAAGATTAAGACAACGTTGCTTATGTGTCTGAGAAGAATGGAAAATTCATAAGTGAATATTGGATGAAAAAAATTATCTAGTAGCGTTCTTAGATTTTGATTAGACATTCAATTTAAAACCAAATATTAACGTTTGTTTGATTTCAATAATTTAGTATTTTTAAATATTTTGTTTGCACACTCTTTAAATTTTTTGAATATACGTTTATACTACAAGCTTATAATCTAACTTTGTTTGCTACAATAGAGTTCCTAATTAAAATTGACATGTTCTTAATTGTAAGATATTATTAACCCCAATCGTACGCACCCAACATGTATGCATTTAAGTACTACTTTACAAAGCTTTAGATGGCGATAGTCAAAAAAAACTTTTACAATGAAGCCAAGAGAAGGTAGCTTTCTTGCTATGTTTTATGTGTTTATAAGTCTAACGACAATGTACTCACAAAAACAAACAATCGCACAAGTTATTGTACAAGCAGAAAGTAAGACCCACACAGATAACAAATCCATCAGAGTAACCGGACTTTCCAAATGTTCATTTAATTTTAGATTGCATTTATCTTTCGTATAATAGTCGAAGCAGTTATTTTGCATCCAGCGTAATGTGAAATAATGCAGAGTACTTTTCTTGATCCCTGATGTTAAAAACACGTGGCTCTTTTCATACATATACATAATATTAATTTTCATGTAATATTCAGCAACATATTTTTTCTGTACCAAGTCTATTCCAGCCTCCTCCAGGTAGCCTAAATTCAAGTCAAACTTTTCCTTCAAATAATTATCTGTTTTAGTTACCACGAGATTGCCAGCTTGAAATACTTCAGCATCATTGTTCTCAACAATTTCATCGCCAATTCCACTAAGTTTAAACAAAAGTTTCAATGCCTTGAAGCTATAAGTTTCTTCTGAATCCAATGGACCATGGGCAATCAAATATCCAAATTTATCAAACCTTGCACACGAGTCTTTCAACACAAAGCCAAAGCCAACTACTTTACAAATTTGAAACGTACCCTGGGCGTCTTGCTTAATATTTCTGAATTCTGCTGAAAAATCGAAAGGGCCAATGCTCCAGAGTTTTTTAATTAAATTGCTCGCTAATTTATGCAACTTAGTTTGGTTTGTGAGGAGATGATGAAGGAAACTAGTGTGAGAAGATCTAGTTCCCTGTATGATCCTTTCGCTGGACAACATTTTAAATGAATCCTTCTCCAGCGCATCCATCAACGTGCTGGGCAAATCCGAAGGAGTTGACTGCATTGTCATAAATGTGTACAAGTTGGATGTATACGCCATACGCAAAAGTATAGCTATATTAATCCACAACAATATTAATAAAACATTGGATCGGGTTACGTCCCTTCTCCTGTCATCATTTTGCTCTATAAGCACAGTAAACAACCAAAAGTATGGATTGAAGCTAACTCTTGAAAGCCACAATACTAATCCGACAATACAGATACTAACCAAAACCACCGTCCAACCAGCTACTGAAAACGGAGTTAGTAAAGCAAACAAATTTTTATAATTTTTTGTTGAATAAAATATTGAATATTTGGCTCCATAGACTTCGCTTCCATGCGAAAGGACTACTAAATTTCTATCAATAGACAGAAAATTTGCTTGAAAGAAACTGTCGGATATTAATTTGAAGGAAGGTTTTGATGTAAAATTCAGCTGTCCCGAAATTATTTTTTTGGCACAGGAAAACCATTTTTGGCCATAAAGTCCCAAATTTATGCGCAGAAGTTTTGCTTCCATCGGACAATTTATTGGGATTTGTGGAAAACTGCTTTGGAAATCATATTTGTTTAATATTTGCTTCAAATCCATACAAATGTGTGTACTTTTGGTATGTTCTGTAATATTAAAAGTGACCAGAGAAAGAAATATAAGAGAAGTATCAATGGGATCTTTAGACAATAGCACTGAACGAGCAATGCTCGCAAAAAAGAGACCATTTGTTGAAATATCAAGTAATATTATGAAAGATCGAGTAAAAAAGGTCGACATGTAAATTAGGTTGTTTCGAAACTTGACTAGTCGCGCCATTGGAATTATTATGTAGTCTGGTTGTAAAAATTGATGCTTGTTCAAAATAAAATCTCGCTTGTTTTGAATCCTGATATTTAAACCATGCACACCTGGGTTAACTATTTGAATCAGGGATGTTTCGAATATTTCTGCATTACATGGATGACTATACCTAGCCGGATATACTTTTTGAGATAGTAACGATATTTCATTATTGTTTAAATCAATAATTTTTAGACTCTTCCCGGACACTATATTGGCTTTATTTAATGATTGTAAACAAGAAAGTTTTCCGTTACAAAAGTAGTAAGACAAATGATGGTGGTTCTGCACTGGATCGGAATCCCTAATAACATGAATAGTACATGCTTTGAGAACACGAAGTAAGGACTCAAAGTAAACAGTATTGTAGCTGGAGTCGAATCCTTTGCAAATTGTTTTTGGTACAATTGAAAGGAAAGCAAGGCAAAAATATATTAGTTGGCGGTTATCGGTTAGTTGTAGTTTTTGCAACATTTTATATTTTTGACAGTACCTAAACGATAAATTATATTTTTGAGTCTATTGGTCAAGGCTGCTGTACTCTTAATATGCTCATATATTCCAATTAGTATCTCCAAGGATCAAAAATGCAAACAAGAGGAAAACTGTTTGACATATTTTCAAACGGTATTTAAAATTTTATAAATTTTTTTGCTTTGTCCTTTCACTTATTGTATGAGAAATACTTGCAAAATAAATATTTATATTACTAGAATTCGAGCATTCATTTGGAACAATACTATTGTATTCAATATTTAAATGAAACGAACGTTTGGTCCAAGAGTTATTTTCAATGAAGCTTAAATTTAGGTCCAATTGTTTTCGAATTTTTTTCTTTAAGACTTGTCAAACACCACTTTGAACTATAATAACATCATTCTTAAATGTCCTCACTATTATAGTCTTTTCAAATTAACATTTAAACTGTTTTTAATAGAGGTAAAAAAGCTAGTCCTTATTTGACTTGAAGATGTACCCACAACAGATATGATGTATATTTGAATAGAAATTCTAATATAAATACTTCTTTAAAAAACAATGGTCTTGTTCACTTTTACAGGTTTTAAACAATTTTTCTTTGCAAATGAAATAATACTTCACAACCCTGTTGTTCTTGCCAAATTGATTGTATTTATTTTATTCTGTTGACATAATTTTCATTTTACGTTAACACGATTGATAATTTAAAAATTATATGTTTACATATGCATAAACATGAAAATATAATAAGATCCTAATCATCTTAATTTTAACCAATAAATTATTTCTACTTCATTCTTTTGTATTAAACGTTTGTTCATTTTATTTTTACCTGAGAAGTGTGGAAAAACCCATTGGCTAAGTTTGTTATTCCTTTCAAAGAAATTTCCAAGTGACAGTTGACGAGTTATTAGACTAACCAAAGTTATTCTGGCCTACATTATATCATTGCTCGAATATATAACACGGCGTGACAATGAAGAATGATTAAAAAGAAATAAAATTGCCTTAATGCTTTGGGTTGTAAATGACATTATTATTTGGATTATTTAATTTAGCACTATAGGCAGCTGCATAGCGTGCAAGTCTACCAGACAAATATTTTCTAAACTTTACAATTAAACCGTATCCTCCAGTGAACTATTGGGTGATATTTTATCTTGTTGACATGGCGGAGATGTGTTCATCCGCAAATTCTAGTAAATTAGCAATTGCAAGTCGTAGTTTTATGCAACATTAACAGCATATGACACTTAAATATTAATATTAGTAAGAAAGAGACACAAAAAAGTGGACTTTATCATTACGTCACATCAAAAGCGGGGAAGGGGAAGTTATGAAGGTTTTCAACTGCAGTGATTAAATTGAACGAAGCAAAAACATAAATTAATAATCATAAATATTTTCTTTGGAAGGTAGGCAAGCAAAAATTTGATATATAGTAGAAATATGATATATAATGTTGTTTGTAGTCAAATGTACTGAAAGTTAAGACTATATAATTATACATTCGACTTTTGTTTTATTTGTATGTTAAAATTCAAACAAAAGGAGCAAAATCACTTCAACATAGTCGTTGGCTTCTAGTACCAATAATAATGGAAATCATACACATAAGCAGAAATCGCAACATTTCAGAAAATTTCCACCTGAGAAGGTATACAATAAAAATGTTGGGAAAATATAATACACAAAACAGCAACAATTTTTCTAATCCTATTCCCATATTTTTGATAGATTAGTTTCTCTGGTGCAAATTACCTAAAACGTAAGTCAGATAAAATAACCCCTTGACAATTAAACCTCAAGGAAATTGGCCAAGGCCCTGAAAATTATTTTGGTACATTTTACTGAGCTATCATCAAAAAATTATTTGACCCTAGAAAATTATCAAAATAAATTACATTGCACTCTTTTTATTTCACTATTCGCTAGAAGCTTTGTACGTGTAGTCAACTAAGTACGGGTCGTTTCTACGTACTGTCACATTTACATGAGCCGTTTTCAACCTCCCAATATCCTTCCCAGCACCATTATCGTTACCACATAATCGCATTCCATAATAGGTGTTACTTGGTTGATCCTCCTCAAAACTTACTTGCTTTTCTTGAGCATCAACTTTAAAAACCCGTCCTTGACAATTCTTACCAGTGTAGAACATCAAGCAATTTAAATGATTATCAACCCCACCAATATTTGTACTCATGGTATCATTAAACTTAAAACAAGGAACAGCATGATCAATATCCGCAACCAAAAGTGTCCAAAGTGGTGTAGGATTTTGACCTTGAGGACCTTGTCGTGCTATAGAAATTAAAATAGTGGAATGATAAACTACAAATTCGGTTTTCATATTGTTGCACATTATTAGGAGCACAAATTGACTTACAAAATAGCTGTATATTGTCCTGTTGAAATGGTAGCATAAAAAATGATTTCATAACAGTTCTGAAATCAGGGTCCTGATTTCTTAGAAACGGTGGTAAGTCAGGATATGATCCGGCTCCCAAGGTTACTCTAACGCGGGTCAAACAAAACTGTACTGGATGGACAGTAATAGTGTGATCGGTTTTTAATGACCTAACAGATTCGTTTAAAGCCAATGGAAAACCATTTTCATTGCCCACACAACTAGCAGCAACAAATGGGTATGTTTGTGAGATTCCTGAGTCAAATCCCAAAAAACTGAATCAGTTAGTAAAATCAATTTACAAATTTGGAAATCAAAATTTATTACCTTGAAAATTTGTCTCCGAAAATAATACCACCTCTCCTGCATGTTGTGCTTCAGCGTAATTAGAAAGTAGTCCAAATCCGAAAAGAAGAGCAAATTGACACATGGTTTTCTGCAAATTCTTTTATTTTTCTTCAGTATTTGAAAGATTGAATTGAAAACTAAGTATTTCGATTTATAAAAATCATTGAGCAGAATTTATTTTAAATACTTTTGTCAAACAAATATTTATAAGACAGAATCAAATCAAGTTTTCCAAGATACATTTTCGTATTTGTCTCACAGAATCACTGGTTTTTTTGTGTGGAAATAACCTGTGGTATCGTTTCACATGTACAAATTGCTTTTTGGTTTGTAAACAAAACCGTTATTTCATAAGTAGGTCATGGAATGTTTACATAAAAGTTTTTACACATGAATAAATTGTATTGTGTATTGTGCCATTCATAGGTGAGTCAATTTTTATTTAACATAAACTCGAGGTAGATACATCGTTCAAATTAGACCATTAAATTTGCCAACTAACGCAAAAATATGATCATGGAGTTTTTAATTCAGAACTTCATCTGAAACTGAAGACAATCACTGAATAATAATTTAATACACACTCATTTGTATACTTCAAGAATAGATTGAAGTTGAATTTATTGCCAATTACTCTTTGTGGTTAAATAAATATATAGTCAACGTAGCGGATATATTATAAAACAAACTCACTAAATTGGTAATATCCTTAATTAGAATTTATAGCAATTTTTGTTAGCAATTTATAGGATTAACTAATAAAACACTTTTTAAATTATAGTAGACACTACAAATAATACAATTCCTTCAGTTTATGTTCAACCACAAAAACGTTACAATACCTTTTACATACATGTAATATGGCATGGTAGTAATGTATCATTGAAATAATTAGAAATCAAAATGATACTTCATATTTTACCTACAATGTTTCCTACTTCTCGACGAGCCAAAATTTGAAAGAGAAATGACAAGAAAACCATGAAAACAGAAGTAAACTGTAATTTGTGCATCCCCTTCGAAGCATTGTTCCCCATTCCAACTGCCTTCTGATCCGATACATTCGATTTATTGGTACTCGCATAAACGGGCTTCAAATTCACTTCTACCTGTTCTCTGTGTGATCCATCGTGAGTTTCACACAGTTTTATTCCATAATAAGTTTGACTTGGTTGATATACCTCTAAACTAACCTGGTTTTCTTGAGCCCCAACTTCAAAACTCTTCCCTTGACAATCCTTTCCCGTGAAGAACACCACACAGTGCAAATGATTATTTACCCCACCAATTTGTGTACTCATGGAATCATTAAACTTATAACAGGGAGAACTACCACCAATATCCTCAACCAGAACCGTTGAAAGTAAAATGGGATTTTGACCTTGTGGACCTGGTCGAGCTAAATGTTTAATAAAAAGTTTTACGAATATTACAAGTCCAAAAATTTTAAAAGTTCTTGATTTATAATAAAAACAAAATTTAACTCACAATACAACTGTATATTGTCCTGTTGAAACGGAAGCATAAAAAATGATTTCATGACAGTTTGGAAGAAGGGCTCTTACTGTATTAAAGTTGAGGGTAGGTCAGGATAGGATCCGGCTTCCAAAGTTACAGCAACCTGACCCATACATGCCTGCATTGGCATTACAACAATTTTGTGATCCGCCTTTAATGAGCCAATTGACTCATTAAGAACTGATGGAAAGCCGATTCCATAACCAACACAACCCATTGCAACAAATTGGTAAGCTTGGGAGAAACCTACGTAAAATATTGAAATAAATAAATAAGTTATTTCATCCAGATATTAATTTTTGCAATGACATGTTATTAATTTTACCTTGAAAATTTTTCTCTGCGTATAACACCACCTCTCCTATATCGTGTGCTTGGACAGTAATAAAAAGCCCAAGGGCAAGAAGGAGACCAAAATAGCCCATTGTTCTAACTTCAAGAAAATATGTAAGCCTTTTCTAATTTGAGAAATATTAATTTTTTGCCTATTGAAATGTACGTTTATTATTAAGGAGTGTCGATTTTTAGTTCTTGTACTCTTATGTGTATCCCACTAAATTACGAATGACTAATGCTTGTATTCCCTTCACAAGACGATATGAAACAGTTGAGCCATGAGTTATGATAAGGATGTATGTACATGTAGAAATTGTCGATTTGGTATGAAAAAATACGTTTATTTGATTAAACGCATGAGATCATTGGGTATTCGGATACATTTTTAGGTAAAGTAATACAATATGTGGTTGTATATGTAATCTATGAATTTTGTATGTTGACACAAAGAATACATGTATTTACCCGAGATTACAGGAACATATTCAGAAAGAGATCGCTATATAATGTGTTAGTCGGTGGAATTTTTTATTGCTCATCAAATATTTGCTTACTCTCTGATTAGGTTAAAACATTTTGCTATCAACGTTAACATATTTAAAATTCCAAATTATTTTGTACTCGCCTTATCTTTTTAACCATACAACCAAATTATCGGACCAAATCTCAATGAGCTTATCGCTTGAAGTGCGTGTGTTTAAACTTAGACCTAGACGAACTTCCGAACGATGTTTTAAGTTTTAAGTAGCCAGTAAAATTGGTAATGCAGTGTGAAATGTGTGTTTGTACCTGATAGGAATAATATAATCATGTATAATGGTATTGATACCATGTCGTAGAATTGGTTAATCTAAAAAATCCAAACTTTATACTTACCCGTAAATCAATTTTTAAATAAAAACAAAAAGTAACATGCATCGCATTTGTCATACAATGTAATAAAAAATGTCTTATTTAACATTATTTAATTCTACAAAATTGATACATAATTTGATGATACAATCATGGGTTCGTTTTAATTTTGTAACAATATTTTATTCGCTTTCAATCATTTATTATTTGCTGGTCAACTAAAATTCAACCTACAGGCAAAACGTAAATATTAAAATGAATTATACATACTTTGTGTTAAAGGTCTTTGACAAGGTTTGTATTACCCTAAACATAATTATTAAAGAATTGATTTTAACAAACAAAAGGATTATATCAAATGTTATTAGGTCCAGGATAAATATCAATAATGTTCGACCATAAAAACATTTTAAGAGAATATTATCACTTACTGAAAAAATGCATGAGATTTGTTAATACTGATCAAGTAATTCCTAAAATGGCCAATTAATAAAAGATGTAAGCATGGAAATTTAAAAAACCAATATAGTATAGAAGTTTTGTAGTGTAGCGAAAGTATCATTTAACTGGGCTGCTTTGTAACTACACTAATTTCTCGTGACACCTTATCCCATTTTCCATTAACCCAAACAGGCATACTGCAATTTATCTGTTTCATACCAAAGTCCACTTGAATCTCCTTACTAAGAAAATAAAGCATGTCATCTTCTGCTAAATATTCCTCATCTGATAACAATTGTTTTGCCAAATATTTCGTGCTGTCAGACAAATATATTTCCGGTTTGGCATAGAAACCATATATCTTTTCGGGTAACTGGATTTCTGTACCATTTTCCCATAATATTTCCACTTGTATTCCATACGAGTAGAGCTTTTTGCTTGAAAAGCAGAAAATCTGAATCACATCTCCTTCCGTGATATGCTTATTAATGTCGTATTCTACTAGTTTGATATTCTCTACAACTTCATTCTCAAACTCATCAATGTTTATAGTAAAGTTCTTTCCCAGTATAATAGGTTTGTCGTCAAAGGTCGGATAATGTCGTTTGACATAGTTTAGATTATAACATGAAGTATTTGTGGAAAAGTTGTGCTGCCTTGTTAAGACTGCAATTACTATTTTCTCGTCTAAGTTTAGATTGGTTAGATGAAGATTTTGGTCAATGGTCAAACTTTGTTCTAAATTTAGAGTAATTCTGGCACCTTCGCCGTATTCATTACGAGCATCAATTGGTTGGCAACTAAAGTCCCACTTTTGGGAATAGATTGGAGGATAATATTCCACTGTGTCGTGGTAAAATTCCACTTGATGTAGGTATATGCCAAGCAAGCTCCTAAAATATGCTCCGTTGTCCTTGAATGCAGTTTGAAATTCGTATGTTCTTGTTCTCAATTCTTCGGATAATGTTTTCAATTCCTAAAACATTAAAAAGATGGAATATAATATAAAGTTTTATTGAAATAATAGGTACTTGATTATTACCTGATTTACAAACCAAGAAATAGGATATTCAGCTTCACAAGTAAGAATAATATAACTCAAATTTCCGTGAACAGTTACTTCTGTATCAGTTTTGGATAAAAACGAATTGTTGAAAGTGTTTTCGGTTTGGGGTACTGGAAACGAAACCTGTTTCATTTCTTCCGATGTTTCTTCAGCATACCCGTACTCACTCAGCCAAATTTTTGGATGAAATGGAGTTAACGAAGAAGCATAAATTTTTGATACGAATGCAAAAAGTAGTGTACATAAATATATTTTAGAAGTTTGGGTGGATGTCATTTTTGAAATGATTTATTGGGAGATGTTTGAGTTTAGATTATTTTTAGACGGAGGAATAAATAATGTAACTGGGACAAGGATAGCCGCTCAACCTTGCTCTAGATTCAAAAAAGTATCTAGTTTTATGATTTCAGAAAAATTAGTAATTATACATATTTATGACAGTTAATTTGGCTGCCTTTATTATAAAACATTAATCAAAGTCATCAAAATATATTGGGAGATTTTGGTAGTTGTCTAATCAAAATTATGTATGGGATGATCATTGATGGCATGCAGCATGCAACCGTTTCAGTTTGGGCGACTGCATCACACGCTACTACGAGTGTAACTTTAGTGTGCTGGTCCATTCAGTTGTATTTGTTTTCAATTGATCTGATGCGGAAAGTGTCATTCTGACATTTGATAAAACTAACAAAACAAACATTTATTACGATATTAGCCTGCATGATACAATAGCAAAACGTTTTTTTCCATGCTCCTACTTAAAGAAAAAAAAAATTACAAATGTGCTACATTGCTTTTCCTCAAATGGCATCCGTGCTACAGTAAATGTAATGCATAATGAGTGATATGTCAAATGCAATAGCATTATTCATTATTTATTTTTCCTCATAGAAATTACACATTCTAAAGGATTGCTGCTAATTTTCCTTTTCCATGTCTAAATACTGTAATTTTTTGTGCGATCCTTTGAAGTAAATGAATATTCAATCTCCTTTCATTTCCGTTTTTTACAACTAATGAATGGTTTGAATTACCATTATGTTGCTCATTTCAGTTTTTCTCAACATCCTAAAAAAATAATCAAAAACTTGAAGTGGTTTAGCCTCGACAAATTTCTTCGCTTCCAGTACTTCAGCTTTCGCTATTATACCCAAAAGGGTCAAATATCTCCTTCATTACATTTATCTCAATAACAAATCTTTCACCTAATATGTTTGTGTACAGTATGTGCACCATTGTCATATATGTGTACACAAAACCATCACAATATTGCCATCAGGCTTTTGTTTCACGTAATTGGGTTTACTTCAAATTACTGGCTAGTTTAATATTTTGGAAAGTTTATTTTATAAATCCCCAAAACCTTGTATAAATGAATACGAAGAAAATATAAGCTTTCTTGCTTTCTGAACATAATACATACCTAACCAAATATATATAAATTTTATCGTGGGTTAATTTTAGTATGCATGCCAATATGTTTATTTTATGCAGGTTAATACCAAGTCTCGACATTATTACCGAAGAGTAAATTATATGAATACATTCCTCTTTGGAAAAATGTACAAAATTAACCCAGCTAACATTTGCAATTTACGTGAATTTTTTGTGTAATATTTAGTTCGTGTATGTTTATTCGTTTACAACCAGTGAACTTAAAATTTACGATTTGGCAGTACAAATCATTTATAATAATTATACTCCTCATACTGTCATAAATCCCTTATAAAAACAATCTTACTCAAACGTTCTACTAAGTCAAAATACCTGTTTATTTGCTAGAATTGCATGTTTGAGATTAAACATTTTAAATCAATGTTCAATAAAAAACAACATTTAAAGCATCTGAAAAAAATATTTTAAATACTCAATAGCAGCTATAACTATGTGAAACCGTGCAGTTGGTAAACAGATATTATTTCAACATGTAAACAAATATCCGTATTTTATGTATTCCTCTCAAGTAGGATGCATGCCTGGCAAATAAGCTTAGCTCTCTTCTTACAATGCATACACAATAGACTTTTATGTCAGCATGCTTACAAGCATTAGAAACCTAATGCTTTAACTTGTGCCGTGATCAAGGAACAATGCCGGGATTGGTAATCTTCCGTGCACGTATTCATTACTTTACACGTCCCGAGAAAACTTTTCCACGATTTTTTAAATAGGTACGTACATATTTGCATTCGAAATGTTTATCTCTTTACACAGACGTAATCTTTAAATATATACCTTTTTCATAAACTATCCAAACTTATACGCATGTATAATCCTTTGTATTTATGGCTTGAGGTTTTATGCATGTTCACATTAGAATGTTACTATAACAAGGCGATGAAAGGTATAAACAATAGGTTGAAATGTACACATTATCTTCAGAACGTCGGGCGCAGATACAAGCATGCGTGAAAACATTAATAATATTACATTATTACTAAAGTCAACAAACCCAGTTTAGTCGTTCTGTCGGTAGCATCAAGTTCACACATTTTCTTTTTCGTTCCAAAACAAGTCAAAATAAATATAAAAACATTCTGAATTAAAGTACAATTATAATTATACAATTTAGTTAACTAAGCGTTCTGGTTACATTCTATTGAAATGGAGTCCATCAAAGCTAATTCGTTAATCAATCCAAATCCAAGCTCTTGGGAAGCCTTTGAGAGAGAAAATGAGACAACAAAAATCTACCAAAGCCGTACAAAGCTGATTGCTTATTTGAATATTGTAAGTCAGAATATTTATTTTACCACTCGTTGATCTGCCCTTATCTGTAATTTGTGAAACCAGTCACGAAACTTTAAATGAATTTCATAGTAAATGTATGCGCATTTTATAATGAATTATTTCACTTACGGTTTATTAATGGTTTTATAGGTCTACTTTACCATTTGCCTTCCTTTCGTTCTGATGGTAGTCTTGGCTAGTGTTGCATTTACTGCT
>JAQFZH010003030.1:0-14798 GCA_034695485.1 Entomobrya nivalis | reverse complement strand
CGTTAAAACCCATTAAATCCGTTAAAACCCAAACCCATGGGTTTTTACGTCGAAACCCATGGGTTTAGCCATGTCTGATTCCTATAGACTTGTTCAGGCATTCCTTGGAAACGATCTTTGTATCTTACTGCGTATCTTTCTTTTTTTCGTTTTAAGTATAGCAGTCCAAGTTGGGAGAGTCATCCTTGCCACTACTAACATCTATGTTGATTGTTATTTTTATCATTTATGCTCATTTTTATGTACTGCTAGTAAACTAGCCTGGTCGCTTGTTTTCTTTTTGTATGAGAATATGCGAATCATTCGTTTAACGATGTCGACCAACTTTTGTGTAATTCTTCCTCCATGGATTATGGTGATATGATGAGATAATATCAGTACTCACTTGTGCTTCCGTTGCGTTGCAGAACATTAAAAGAGTTAGGGTCAAAGAAATGTATGCTGTGAAGTGTAGCGCAAATAACTGAATTATTTTCCTACATATTTTATTTTCGAGAAGATATCCTTGCATAAATGCACGTTCGATATCACATGGATGAAAGTATGACTTATGGAAAGTACGAGAGCTTTGTGTTGTAATCCTCAGATTACCCCATCTGTACAAACATGTTTACACAAAGGCAGGTTTAAGTCGGCACTCGGCAGCAGTAGAACCAATCAACTATTTTGATTACAACTATCAACTATTAGGATTTCTCATGTTTTCATGCTACGTTTAAAGGTGATGTCATTTTTAATTAAGGAGCTTTTATTTTTAACCAGAAATCCACTTAAAACTTTTGGATGTGATTATCACCTCAGCTAAAAGCATTTTAGGCCTCCCATGTTCAGAAGCTACTCATCAACATATATTCATACCTACACATATAGCCCAATCAACTTTTAAAATAACTTATCTGGACAGCTTATTAATTTTGATTTCAGAATTTTAAAAACAAGTAAAATATATTTAAGTACGCAAAAACGACAAAAATATATTTTGCAACCACATCAGACAATTCCCCAGTTTTTAGTAAACTCAGAGAACTGCGCTGCTGTTAAAATATGTCCTCGGACGTCGCTAAGGGAATGCTAACAATCATTAATGGCCTTTCTTTCTTGATGACGTCGAAAACGTACGTATTTAGTTTGGATATTGCCAAATGCACACACGCGTTGAGTAATTAAAAGGGCTTTTAATTACTTATCAGACAGACACTGCATATATATATATACATCAGACTAGAAATTCCTTTATAAACTGACCCCAATAGTTCATTTAATGTCTCAAGTAAGTAGTCAAACTCGTAGTACTTTGTATTTTCCGTTCAAGTCCATTTTAGTTAATCACTTTATCTTGAAAAATCAAGTAGCCTTGCATAAAAAAGGTGAGAGTAATTATTTTAAACACAAAAATAACAAAATAAATGATAAAAAGATGTGTATTTATGCATGTTGTGTTGTTGAGGCAGTATACCTCCTCAAAATTAATTAAAAATGCTGTCGTGAACATGGTTTGTGAACAAGTTGAACTTTACAAGATTGATTTTTTTTTCAGTTTCTTAACTGTTTTCGAGAAATAATTAAATCAACCTTGTCACTTTCACTCTAATGCTGCAAGAGAAGCAGTAGGACATTCCATTTTTTGTTGAAATGCTTCTGCAAAAGGCAATACCACACGACACGTGCCGCTGCAGTGAAGGATGCCTACAAAGTTGTGTTCTATGAGAAACGGTGGTTTGAAAAAGGGGCTACTTGAGAACTGTTCAGTATCCTTCAACGTTTCCAGAGAAAACGAGATTTCGCCATCAACAACCTGCCCACATACATGGAATTTTGCATTCATTTTTTATGCTAAAAATGTGTTCATTTTCCCATGCCTGTATTTCCGGTATTTAAGAAAATCTGATTACAGGAAATAGTACAAAAATAGACGCGATAAGAGTTATCCTTAAAAGTAAGTATGCATTGGATGCGCATTTCTTCCTGTGATTTAAATAACAATTTTTTTTGTCAGGTATTATATGAAACTACAACATAGTGCAACGAAAAAGACGATTATAAATTTTCTTACGCCTTATAAACCGATTATGCATTAAGCTTGGAAGAATTTTTTTTGTACACTGTCGAGAAATTACTTACCTTAATAAGTCTGACAATATTGCCCGCATGAACATAACATGGTGGTACCAAATCCTCTAGCTTTGTGGACGCTGACAAAGACATTTCATTTTTGTCTGAGGAAGAATAACAGGTCGCCAGAAGACAAACGGCCCTCGCGACACCCGAAGTCTTTTTGGTAATAATCTCTTCAGCATACATTGAGTGATCATCCCCACGAAAGTCACCTCCTCCTCCACACACTCCTCCACAACTGCTGCTACCTCCACCTCCACTTCCAGCACCGGCATCACCATCTGCAGATGACTGGACTAACTTTCCTGGGCCAGGACTTTCGTTAATAAGAGGAATCAAGAAGGAATCCTATAAATTCAAGTAAATGAAAGCAGAGGGCGTTAATGAAAAGTAGTTTCCATTGAATGCCAGTGAAAAGCAAAAATGAATTTACTAACTTTATCCTCGTCCCCAGCAGAAGCAGCAGTTTTGCTGGCGGGTGACTTTTCAGTAACCACATTTGGGGAGTGAGGCACAGGTGATGCGGTTGGGATGGTTTGAATTTTGGGAGGACGAGACCGGGGCCAGCATTCTTCCAAACGAAGCTGCATTCCAGCAAGAATGGCTGCTTCTTCTTTACTACATGGAAGATTTCCACTGACAACAAGGCGTTGCATCTGAACAACAAAAATGTCGACTATTTCAACAGGAAGGAAGGATGATACTAGTAATTAGTTAGGGAGAGGGAAATAAACGCTTACCTCCCAATATTCGTTTTCAATTGCCTCAAGCGATTCTAGTTCATGAGTATCCTCTTCCACAAGCTGATGAAAAATATTTATGATTAATTTTGCGTTGTTGTGTTTGTTATAATTTGTTTCTTAATCCTTTCTTTAACCAGTGGAAATACTCACCAGAGCTGGACAGAGCATGCGAATATGATCCGCCCATCTGAGATAAGGAGGTCCACATGACGATACCCTAGCAACGAAATCTTTCAATTCTTTTATCACGCAACTTCGGCCATGTGGTCGACACGTGGTAACCCAGTCCTTTTAAAACAAAGATTAGGATTTAGATTTTTCTTAGTATACAAGAGAACGACAAAAAATCAATTTCAACAGACACTACTAATCTTCAAACATTTAAAAAACACAAGATTGGGGAACATGAAATGTTGATTTTTACGATAATTAATACTTTTTTTTACCGGATGTAATACATTAAAGAATTTTTTAATTGGTTGAAAAATAATTTTGTTTGCATATACATCCCATTAAATCTTTTTCCTTTTGCGATATATTTTCTGAGATAAATGTTATTTTTTCACAATTTATGGAATTTTTTGGAAGGAAAATAAACTAAAGGTTAATGGTCAGCAGCATTTCGTTCTAAAAAGCAGAAAGGTGCAGGTATGTATATTTGTGAAAGAGCCGAGCATTTGGTTTTAAATTAAGTTTGAATTTAAGTTAACAATTTACAACAAAGCAGGAAAGCAGGAACTGGAGAAATATTAGATTTAATTAGCTTTCTAGCAATTATAGTACGATAGCTAAATACCAGCAGGCCAGTCTTGGACTTTTATGTCCGCTGTTTTTACGTTGTTGTTGACTTTACTATTTACTTGTTTTAAGTAACATGTCTAAAACCAGTGGCCACTGATTACACTTTATAATTGAAGTTAGCAAATTATCATTTATTAGCTAATTACTTGTTATTTTACAAAAATAGGTTTCAAAAGCTACTGCGGTTTAAAAAGCATGCAGAAAAGGTAATTTGTGGAATAAGGGGCGGGTAATTGATGCCGGCATATTATTTTGGAAAAGTCCTCACAAATTAAGACGGCACAACACATTAAAATGGACACAGAAATATTTTTGTAACGAGGAATTAGATAATGACTATTACTTCTACAAAGAGCAAAACTGCTCGATGAACCATTGGCATGTCCGAAATGAAAATACTGTCGTGACGACGACAAGCTGAGCTGGCGGGTGAAACTGAACTTCTTCTGCTGATATCCCCACCACCACCTCCAAGTATCCCACTTCCACCATGGCTTCTACTGCTATCGTTACCGCTGCCTGCAGCGCTAACCTTTTCTTCAAAAGGACTGATTCCCCGGGATAAAGCTTTTGGCGAATGGGGTGTCAGCAACCCTGGCGAAGGAGGGGGAGGAGGTATCGTTGTTGTTGGTAAGACAGAAGGAAACCCTCTCACGGGACTTGACGGACTGAGCAGATGTGCCGAACTGGGCACCGGTAAAGTAGGTGATGTCGGAGGAGGGGAAGTAGACAACCCGGGAAGTATTAGTGGCAATGGAGCTTCCAAAGTCACTTTTGGCACAGATCGGGAACGAGGCCGTGGGGATGTTGGAGGGATTGCGGGAGGAGAGGGTGGTTCCATTGAATTGTCGAGAAAGTCTGGGAGGTTTTGGAGACGTCGTTGAAATGCGAGAATTTCATCTTCAGGAGTGTCCTTAGTGGGGGATACGACTTCTGGTGCGACATCCAAGGAACGGTTTCGGCTCAAGCGCCGAGTCTTGCGTTGATGTAGGCTCCCGAAACGGAATGACTGAAAATTATTTAATATATAAAGATCAAAACCTTAAAATACCTTTGAGCTTAGCACTGTAAACTATTAACCCACTTGTTTGGCAAGAAAAGACGGCGACGTCTGCGGAGTATTATTTTGACTACTTGGCCCACTACCACCACCTCCGTTTCCACCACACTGATGCAGACTTTCTCTGGAGGTGGCCGCCCTTAAAGCTGCAAGAGGAAGGAGGCCAAATATTGAACTTTCACGGGGTTTTGAACTTCTCTCCTCTATCGACAACTTCTGGCTATCTTCAGACTTTTCCACGCTGGCCTCCTGGCTGGACGATCTCCACTTTGAAAAAATTCCGCGTATTGTACTCGTGCTCTTTTTTGTTGGAGAAGAGGCCTGATGATAATGATAGGAGGAAGAGGGCTCTGTTGGGGATACCGTTTCTTCCAACTCATGGAGAACAAGGGACTCTTCGCCTTCAGCGAGATTGGTACCAGAGACACAATCCACAGTAAGGCTTACCTATAAAATTTTAAAGGACTAATAAACAAGTTCTTCATGTGTATTGGGAAAAAATGACGAAAAATCACTAACCTGTCTTCTCCGCCTTAGTGTCAAAGGAACAGACTCGTCGGTACTTGAAGCCCTACTCCTGGAAGTTCTCGACTCCCCACTCAAAATAGAAAAAACTGAGTGACCCGAGTGTCCAGAGTACGCGGATGCGAATGAGGCACGTGAGGCACAACTTTTCCATCTACGAAGGGCTAAACCCGTGCTAAGTAGTCGGTGAAGTAGCAGTCTCAAAAGTATCGTTGGATGAATTATGGCGGGGAAGCAGGTTTGAAAAACTTTTACAAATGCAGGGTCTAACTCAGGTCCTCCGATGCTGTCACGACGACCTTTTCAAGAAATAATAATTACTTTAAAAATTCAAAAATATTTCCACATCAGAGAAATATTTTCTACTTACTTTCTGCAGAATGTCTTCTGAAATGAAGGGCAGGCGAAAAACAGTTGCGACTTGGACTTTGATTCATCCAACTCGATGATGACGGCTCACGCAAAAAAGGAGAACCTGGAGCCGCACTCACCTTTTTATTCCAAAATAAAAGAAAAAAAAACGATTATCTCTCTCGCTTGTGTCATCATATCTATCCTACAGAAAAAATCAGGAGAGCCATTGGAAAAGAAGTTTCTCTTTGGCTCTCCAAAATCTGTCTAAAACTATCTACTCGAGTTTTCTATTTTTAGTCTACCAAACTGATCTACATCTAACGACAAACTAAACCCAAAAATTGCATGAAGACAGCTTAAATATTGATTGTACTTCTAAAAAAACTCAAGATGAAAGGGAAACAATTATAAAAAGCAATAATATTACAACAACTGGCACATTTACCATCAAAAATATGCCTGAAGTTGGTGCTTTACACATTTAACATTTAAGGAAATGGTATGAGGTATTTTTTCTACGTATAATATATAAAAATAATAATAATTCAGGCTTGGTTGCTTCTTATGTGCTGTGTCATATTATGTAGGTAAAAAGAAAAACTAAATGAAATCTTCCGTAAGCAAGACCATCAGAAAGATAAAGTTATAATGAGAGAAAGTCCTCCTGAGTCTCGTGAGTGTGGTGTATTAAAAATAGGAAAATAGAATATTAGATTTACATGACTGCCAATCATTTGATGAACAAACTTTCAGCCAAACTTTTATTGTTTACGCTCGAAGTGTGTAAGCATGCAGAGAATAGATAGAAATTGAGGGAGGGTAGGAGAAAGTGTTAATACTTTTTTCTTTCTTTTCGTTCTTCTTTATTTTTCGTGCACGTTTGCTTACTTTTCTCCAAAATTGAAGGAAATTTTTAGCATAGGAACAAACCGAGCTTTATTTATTCTTCCGCAATTTAGTTACTACACGAAATAGATAATGGAGAATTCAAGATATGTATATGTATCTCTTTTTCTTTATTTTTTCTTTAAAAATTGACTGATGCATGAACTTCTTATGAATTTAGAAATCTGACTACGAAATACATTTTTAGGAGTTATTTTTATGTCTTTCATTTACTAGTATAAATGATACATCATTTGAATAATTTATTCATTTGTTTATTCAGGAAAAAGACTTTATCCTACAAAACTAATATAATGAGCTTCTAAAAAGCAGGTGTGTACAGGTAGCTTAATTGGTTTTACGAAAAATATATTGAAACATATTAGTATACGCAATCTTTAAAAAATGATAAAGTAAGATAAATTACAGCAGTTAATCCAATGATTACATTTACTGCAGACACAAAAAAATAAACAGAAATTGCCTTGGAAATTCAGTGAAGCATATTGTATTACGATTTTTTTCTGTCCATGCTTGCAATACAATAACAAAAAATGAAGAAAAATAACTTTGAATATTGTATGTTCATAATATTTGTATATATTGATATATATTTATACATACGCAGGAGGGGAAAGCTGTAGCAAATCGATTGGCTACCTCAAGTGATTTGAGCACCCTGATCAGGGTCGACTCGACTGACATGGCAATAACCGGTGGCAAATTACCACTGCCTGCATGTGGATGTCCCAAAACTGGCGGTGGGGTTGAGCATGTCCACGTTATAAACAAGTCTTCATTTCCCAGGTTTCCGCTTGTGAAAGTTGATTCATCTTTACAAAAAAATGGAATAAAAATAGCATCATAATAATTTCCAGGAGGGCCTACTTCTCACTGGAAACTTTCAAAATAAAGAGAATCACAAAAGGATTCACAATTCACAGGAGACTTATATGCTCTGCTGGGTAGTAACACACTGATTTGTTTCTCCGCTGCTGTTTTTGTTCAATTTAAGCACATCAAAAAGATTTTAAGGTGAGGCAGAAAGGAAATTTCCTGTCAAGAACAAAGATGTGGATTTTTGGACTATTTTCAATTCCCCTAACCGTCGACATAACATGAGTTAGCATGCATGCATGCCTGTCTGCACGCATGCTATTAAACTCACCACTGGTGGCAAACTACTTAGTTTACATTGGTATTTTTTCGTGGCAATATTATCAAGAGAAAGAGAAAGGAGACAAAAAGAGTTACTCGTATCTTTTTGAGTTGACAAACCTGCTGTGATGAGATCAAAGACACTGACACGGAGAGCAGACCGGTGATGAAGTCCAAGGTACACCAGAAGTCGCGCAGCGTGATGCTTCACGTAACGAGCAAACAATGTTGTGTGGTTCGTGTAAAAAAATTCGTCGGCGGGTAGGAGGAGGGGAGGTAGGGCATCTGCAACACCGGCATCTATCAGTGGTTTATGGTGAGCAGTGTCTAAGGCCAGGGTCGCAAGGATTTGGAGAACCAAACAAAGTAGTTGCTGTCGAAACAATGAATTAATTGAATGTATTAAATATTCAGATACAAAAAAACCAAATGTTTTATTTTTTATTAGTTTTTCATTTCTGAATTATTTTAAAGCTTACTGGATCGTGCGTTGCGTCAAGGGCGGCGATTAAAATCCGAAGAGGCGCTTCACTTACTAACGACTTTTGGACGGCAGGCGAGTGAACAAGAAAGACGAGGAGCCGAGCACTCAGAAGTTGCAAGCAGTGAGCACTACATGTTCTTCTCCTACAAAGTAAAAAAAAAACATTCAAAATTTGAAAATGTCATTTATGCAATATAACAGCATCAGCATCAACAGTATGTTTTTTAATTACAAGAAACAAAGACAGTAAACTGAAGGAATGGTAGGGATGTCTTGACAATGCTAAAAGTGATGTTTTTTCATCTGGCTAGACGGGGGTGGTGGTGAAGGTGCAAGAAATACGAGAAGCATTTTTTTAAAATAAAATCCACAAAACAATGCAATGTAAAGGGATTTGTTGGTGGATCAGTGTGTACCATGAATTTTGTCTTAAAGGTAAACTTTTTTCGTGAAACAGCAGATTTTTTTTCTTGTCCTATATTTTCCTACGTGTTTATTATACTTCTTTTGTTCTAGTTTATTATAGTTATAGGTTTTAGTGCTGCTGGGCAAATAAGAAAATAGGAAAAACTGTGAGTGTTCCTGAGTGATACTTTTTTCATCCTGGAGGCTATCCATGTCCATCTCTTTTTCTAATAATATGTATACGAGTCTATAAAACAAGCTGAGAAATAAGAAGTAATGATATTACATTACATTCACGTCAAGTTAACTTCTTTCTCAGTTTAGTTTGCACTGCTCCTCCACCACCAAAAAAACGACAGGAGAAAAAGCAAGTCTAAAAGTGAGTAAGCAAGAAAGGCTCCCGGAGAATGGATATCCTTAATCAACCTGTCGTTTTCAATTCCTGAGCTGCTTTCTAACAACTGATCACACTTCACTTTCACTTTCAAACTCAATCCGTACACTACTTCCACCGCCGCTCTCACTCTTTCAGTCAGTATCTCTTGCTTGTACAGACACGACTAGAAGGGGAATGGGAGAGCGAGAGTCACAATCACACAATCAGGTTGACATGCGCATGCACAGGTAACAAAATTTATATTCCAAGAAACAAAACCAGGTAGCAATTCCATTTCTCTATCAAACTGATGCAATAACAGAACTACATTTTTGTAGCAAAAAACGAACTCTTCTTTTCTTAGATAGACTTTTTTACCTGACTGACGGTGTGCACGTTTGACGAGATCCAATTGTCCGTTTGTACAGCGTGACGGCGTTGTGGAGGATGTTGACGATAGGACCGACAGCTGGTTCAAGGATGTCTGTGGAGAACAAGAAAAAACATTAGCTTGGGTGAACATTATCGACATTGGAGGACATCGCTTGAAATAGAACTTTTTAGTTGCCAAAGATTCAGTCTCATCTGCAGACCATCAGTACAAGAACTGGTGTAATAAGAAGTACCAAAGAAAAACATTACTTCTATTCTAATTGATTTTTTTCGACACTCACATCTTGATCATTCGCTTATTTTACATTGCAACAGTCAGTCTTTTTTGAACAATGTATGTAACCTTTTAAAATTGTCTTTCAAACATTATTAGTTCTCAGTGGTATTAGCAATATTATCATGATATCTTATTTTCCAACCTTTTTACTTAATCACAAGAAAATCTCATTGTTTTCCTGCCTTTCTCCCAAGAAACAAACAAAACTTTGAAATTGCTTGCATGCATGCTTGCATGTTTCTCCAAACTTGTTTCGCGTGTCAACTTTTGTCGCTTAATCAACCAAACCAGTCAGCAAAACTTGCTGTGGATTATATGTATCTACAATTCTAAATTACATTCATCCACAAGATAATATTCATACACATAACAACATCAGCACCAAAATTGCATGCATAATTCCTCCACCAAGTAAATAAGCATGCCAAGATTTGAAAAGATCAAAAATTAGTGTCATCCTCTCGCTCTTCTTCACAATCAGCCTCCTCACAATCTTCATGAGGAGTAGCAAGAAAACAAATTACACAAAGATGGAAATATGGTAGATGTCACTGTGAGAATTTCTCTTTCTCTCTAAGAAATTTCTGAAGAGATTACACCATAATAATTTATTTACTCCTACGCCAAATCACACAAAGATACCATATTTTATTCCTACCGTCATCATCATGAACAAGAAAAAGTAATCTAATTCAACTTTCCTCGTCATCCTGTCCTCCTCCCCATTTCACAAGAGAGTGCATCCAGGAAAAGATTAGCAAAAGTTCCAGGAAACTCCTGTCACTTTATGTACATTTCATTTTGTCTGTCTAAAAGTAAGTAATTTTAGTACCCTCTGTGTAAAAGGCATATTATCCCATGTGAAACTAGGTTTAACCCGATTTATAACAAACAAAAAACTACGTAACATGGATAGCGTGTGTAGTGTATTGTTCAATATTACATATTTATACAATCCACAGATCACACACATACCAACTGAATCAATATCTTCATTGCTTTTGTTTCTCAACCCAAAACGAGCAATCCTGGAAACTAAATATTTTCAAATAGACAAATCCAGTATCACCACCGCCAAATTTTCTAATTCTGAATAAAGGATACATGCAAATACAGCATTTTCTCATCTTCATTTCCCCTCTCGTTCTTTTCCCGTTTACTGCTTTAAACTGAACAAAATGCACACAAAGAATGTGGAGAGATAGAGTTAAAAGCTGTGTGGTAGCTGAACAACGAGAGAATTAGAAATGGAAACGAGATATTAAGAATTTACTTGGTTCTCTCCAAGAGAAACTTTATTTGTGTCTCCATTTCGTGTCGAATGTCAGTTAATATTGCGCGTGTAGCAGAAGTATCATTCTAATCATCAATTCAATTCTTACTTTTTTTCTGATGGGATATGGGGGAAGGAACGAATGGGTGGCAAGAGACGCGCAGAGACAACGGATGTTGAATTTAAGAAAATGACACAAAAATGAAGTCTTTCGTTGTAAAATAAAAGTTTACAAATTCTAACATTTGGTTCAAACTTTCCTTCTAAAAGAAAATATAGTTTGTATTTATCAGTATAGTACCGAGGGAACCAAAGTTTACATGTTGGGTTTACACTGTACTCTAGCATATAAAAATACCTGTCTGTGCAGTAAAACGGGTGACTTTCCTACACTGTCTAGTGACACTATGGATAATTGTTGTTGGATACTTCGGTCGTTGACTGTTTTTCAACATATTCGCAAATAATTTAGATGTGAGTGGTGCTAAATAGAATACACAGTCACAAAGAGATGTATGTATTCAACCATTTGATTCGATTGGGGAAAACGGTGAAAGTTGCACAGGTAAACAGTCACACACAAAAGTGTAAATGTTTCATCAGTTTCGTTCGATCAAATCAACTAACCGAGCGACCATCATCATTTTCTACCAGCCCAGTGGATTCGAGTGTAAATTGTCATGTTGCTGCAATTGCAATCATCAAAGCTTCCTGCCTGCCCGAGCCATTGTAGTGTACACACACATTCGTCCTCCTCACTTCACAACACAACATCTATTTTTACATCTAATTCTCACGTGACACATTTAATTTAGCTAGAGCACAAAGAATTGTCTCTACACTCAATCAGCCATCCAAAAAGGGGGCATCCGTATACAAAGTACATTCTAGCATGCCAAAAGGTCCTGCCACCAACTACTTACAATACAGACACGGGATATCGGAGAAAGTACACGGATTCATAATATTGAACGATTCATATGCATACAATGCAGTACATACTACTAATATCACAAAAAAGCCCGGCTACCAAAATGGCTACACCTGTGAAAATGTATGCATACAATTCGTGGTTTCAAAAATACTTGACGAGTTCGGCGTTTCGTTATACACCTTTTTTATTTGTCGTTGCAAATTTTTGTGTCTTGATTAATTGTCGTTTGAATTAATGTCAAATTGTCAAGTTCAGAGAGTTGGATTTGTCGTTTTTATTTTTTAAATGCAAAGTTGGGAGCTTTCGCCCAATTGTATGCATATTCACTATTTTCTTTAAACCTTACATATATTATAATAACTAGTGCTTTAATCTTTCCAATTGACCTTTTCACAACTTGGCCCCTACTTTTCTGACATTTCTCAAGTTCCCCCATCTTTTCCTGATCTATTCTCTCCTTGTCACGTCATTTCTTGGCATTTTCCCGTTGCCTCATTTTTACCTTGACCTGTGACCTTGAGCTTTACCCTGCGTACAGAATTTTTTGAAACCATGGTATGTATATTTGATATTCCCATCAAATCTGAGCGATATTCACGCATCATTGCATTTTGGCCTCATTTCATCCCTTTTGAGGTCATTTCAAATAATGAAAGCCATGTTTATATGGTTACTTTATAATGACTTTAGATTAAGATCACAAAACGTATATCTTATAACAAAGTCAAACACCTTTTAAGTTAATCTTTGACCTTTGGGTTTGTCCCGGAATTGTGAAAATGAAGAGACTGCTTACTAATTTCCACATGTACATATATGCCTCTGCTCACAGAAGGACACATCCAATAATGGACAGAAACTAAATGCATCCTTAGTAAGTAGTGTTAAAGGACTACTTAATCAACCTATCCAGCGATCGATTTGGCCACTGCCCTTCCACACAGGAAGTGTACAGACATACATGCAATATGCATGCAACTAATCTAAATTCTGTATCACTCGCCACTATCAAAAAAAATTCTCTACGCATTTTCCGTATTGGAGTTCGTTTACTGGAGTCCGTTCATCTTAACGGCTTTCTATTTATTTGCGCCCGCACGCACTTGAAAAGCATATCATCACGATGGTCATCACGAGAACACATACATACATATTTGACTGGACTCCTCCAAAAATAATGCACGTGAGTAGAGTGCTTGTTTTTTGAGTAACAAATGCTTAACTCACGTACGCGAAAAATAATCATACAAATACAAACCTACGTTTGTCATGCTGTCGGGTTAAGTGAAAGTAAAAACCTGATCGTGAGAGAAACGAGACGTCGAAGTTTGTGCCTAATATGTAGATGTAACATGATTTCGATATTGTTATATAAATTTTCTGCTGCTATTGACGGTAATAGTAATAACAATTATTGTTCGGCGTTTTTGGAGGGTGAACGAAGTCATACAAAATACAGACGAAAACAGAAAAATTTAATTCTTTCAACTTTCTTCGTGACAAAAAGATATCGGTACCGACGGGATAAATTCTTCATGGTTTCGGTTTCGTGGAACGGATAAAATAAAACAATGCAACAGAGTTGAAGTCAAAAAATGGTGAAAAGGATAAAAGAGTAAGTATTTGGTTCAATGTGTGTAAGTATGAACGGTGATGTAAACTTTTGGAATGGGATATGAGCAATGAGAATTCGCCTTTTAGTTTTCACTCTAGAAGAACCAATATAATAAGCCCATTCCCACCTCTTTCACACATACATAAAAACCAAAAGGGAAAATATGTATGTTACAACTTGCTCAATGGATATGGCTCATCCGCCATTAGGCAAAATTCTTTGCATTGATACTAGACTGAAAAGTAATACTCGTTGTAATTTTCTGATTGCTATCCATCAACATAACATGTTACTTCTCTAGAAAAGCTCATTCACAAGTTTGACGACTGTCTAGTCATTATTACTGCCGAGAAATGAAATTGTAGTAAAGAGGAACATTGCCCACAATATCACGTATTGCTTACAAAAAAGCGTTACATATGTCACAGCATCCACACAAAGATGAGTATGTTTAAAAACGATCCTTTTTACACTACATTATCGGGACGACAAACACTAGCTCAAGTAAATCCCGGGTGTAAAGTTATATAAATATATTGCAGTGTCAGAAAAAATAAAATGTGTGTTTTTTTTTTGAATAAGTATGTTTAGGAACTTTGTGTATGCAGATACGTCAAATTGTGTGTATATAGATGTCTAGAAGTTAGTTTCGCTCCTCTTGTTGTTTTGCATTCTAGAGACAAGTTTTCTGAATTGAAATTCAAGATAATTTCCTTCGGGCATTTTTGTTCCTTGTTTTCTTTGACGACCGTATAATCATTGGTTTAAAATGCAAAATCTTCGATGATAAACTCACATTTGCGTAAAAACTTTGCCTTTTTGCTCATTCGTTGTTTTATTCTGGTATGCAACGCAAAAAACGCAGACGAATCATTTTTATGTTGCTGCTGCGGGACCCGGCCTTCTTTGATAGCTCGAACGAGTTTCATTAAAATCTACATCATTTCTAGAAAAGTCTTCACGTCTGTCTTGAATTTGTGACCTTTGACGGTCAAGTCAAGTAAAACTTTTGGTAAGCATGTTTTTATATAGATAAGAACTACCTTCTGACCTGCAGTTAGAATATTGTTGAAAAAGTTAATATTGACCCGACTTTGTAAACCGATCTTACCAATGCAATGTCGGTTGATGAAATCTGATTTTTTTTAAATTTTCATGATATTGTTAACGATTAAATGAGTAAGCTAAATACATACCCTGAATAACTTTGGTAAGTTGCATGGCAACGAATAAATAAAAAGTTAAAACATCAATACACAACTATATAAACTCACTTATCACTCTGATACTTTGGGAATTCATGTATATTTAATCCCAGGTTCTTAGGCTATGTTACGACGACGTCTCAATCTCAAATTTTATTTTTATACAAACAATAGAGACAGTGACATCATGCACCA
>JAQFZH010003029.1:0-14802 GCA_034695485.1 Entomobrya nivalis | reverse complement strand
ATCATTTTCGGTTATGTTTACACTGTAACATTGTCGCGTAAGATACTTTTTCCGATCAATTTGAATAAATAAATAAATAAATAAATAAATACCAATAGTCAAGAATAATGATGCAATGCTTTGTACTTGATGGCTACATAAAATAAGGGTTAGATGAAACATCTCTTAACGAAATATACGCAAGTTGTTTGCAAATAATATTAGTATACCTGGTGCACAGTTTTGATATACAGCAAATATTGATAGTAACAATCTTAATTTTTGTCGTAAGCAGCTTCGTCAAAAAATGCAATGTTACCAAGAAACTCAACTGTTTACTTTTTGACTCTTTGGAAATACTGACATTCTAAAAGAAGTGGATTCTTCTACAAGCATTAATTTGTAAAGTTCAAAAGATGTATTTAGGCAACCTTGTGAACTTGAAAAGGAAACAGCTTTATGAGTAAATATATTGTGTACTGCTATACTTTATAAACTTTATTTTATGAATAACTCCGTTGTGCAAAATTCATATTTTGCAATGATTGCATGTTACAGTAATGAGTCAAAAATCAAACTTATAAGTTCATGTACAAAACCGTCAACAGCTGATTTATTTATGAGTCTGCATTACAAGTTTTTAAAAAATACGTCAGTGGAAAGCTGTATTTAAATTTTCTTGTATGGAAGTCTGACCTATGCTAAATATATGCAAATTGAAATCTAAGCAGACATATTGAAATCTAAGCAGCTAGAGGGCGATTGTCTTGTAAAGAAAAAGTGACGTTTATTTGCAAAGTTGAGATTGAGTGAGTATGTCGTAAAATTTGAACTTTTAATCTTAAACTTCTTTTGCAATACATGCACTCATTTTATTAGTTAGTCAGACAGCCATTTGCATAATTTAAGAATGCATACCAACACTGCTATATAGGTAATTTGGAACACAGGTAATTTGGAATCTAAAAGGGCTTCACAGAAAGCATACATTTGCAATTCTCTTTAGTATTTAATAATTAAGTAGTTATAGCTTTCATTAGAGAGTCATAAAACCATAAAATATAATGAAGTAGTTTTACAGTTACGAAGTGAAATCATTCTTTACTAGAAAATTGCATTAACTCATGCATACTAAACGTAAGCACAGGGAAAAGTAGTAACACGTGCGGTAATGTTTATGTTATGGTTAAAATGGTTAAATTGTTGCAAATAGCGGTCATCATCAGGGCTGTTGCTTAGCTCACCTACTTATAGTTGCTTACAATCTTTCGTATTCCCTCATGGAAGTAGGCGAAAACACTATTAATAGATTTTCCGATGATATAAGTTTATATTGTAAATCAGGTTTTTATATACTTCCGAGTATCAAACAGACAAAAGCACATTTAGTCTGCAGACAGATGTAAATACATATATTAGAGAATGTTTATCTTTAAGCGAATAAAACGAAAAATAAATGGTTGAGAGAGGGCTGGTTTAAAACCAAACTTAGGAAAACAAATGTATACATCACTTTAAAACCAAAACTGTTTCGTAACCAATGCACGTCAATACAAAAGATTACATGTTTTTAGATAGCTTTGATTAATAAAATGAATACCTGTAAGATTTTACTTGGGTCGTACTATATTTGACTTGCTATCAGTTAGCGTATATGTATGTATGTATATATGTGCACTAACAGAATTTAATTAAATTCCTGACCATGAAACTTTAATCATTGGCACAAATCAGACAAGCCTAAATACATATAATTTACATAATTAGCGCATTAATAGCTGTTATAAATCACGCAAAAATAACATAAAATATGAGATGAGCTGTCATAGTCATGTTATATTTAAAAATCACAATTTAGTGTTACGTGCTCAAACACAGGCACCCAAGTAACTCATAAGTTATGTTACGCCAGCAACATTCGTAAGCTAAATTTTCGAGAAGACAGAAAAAGTGACAGAACAGAGATTCGATTCATTTCCGGGGAAAAGTCTGTTTTACTCATAAAAATCAGTGTTAGGCGCTCTAAAAAAAGAGTAGCACAACTTAACCTAGAATTTACGTCAAGGTCCTCACTGATTATTATTCGGCGCTTTACCTTACTTCATATTACCTTAAGTAAATTACGTTTTTAGGAGCTTATAAGCAAGTTTCATCATATTTTTCATGGCATACAGTATATTATATCTTTATTATGACAGTTGCCTAGCTACCAATTTGTTTCATATTATTTTAATAACTACACTTTAAATTATAGAAACCGTTTGTCTGTTGCAATCTGTACTAAAAGCTCACAATGCCAAATATGAAATTCCCAAGCTTTCATTTAGTGTACCATTTTCGTTTTTGAATAACAAATAAATTTACTTGGCAAGCATAAGCAAGGTCACCGTCATAATAAGGATTTAATATCTTGGAACGACTCGAAAAAATAATCATACAATAAAATACTACTAAACTACGAGACATTTATACACGTCGGCACTTAAAGTTCTCAGATTGTCGCGAACTTAAAGTAAAGCTTCATATTTTGTTAGCCAAAATCTGTGATGTTGGTACAGAGTAATGATATTCTGATGATATTCGTATGAGCAGAAAATTTTGCCATGTCATTAACATTGTTATTATTACTCAGTTCATTTGCAAATTCAATGAACACCATCATTATCAATATACCGTATAAAGATAACCTTGAGTAGACGATGAGAATTCGAAACAGCGTAAAATATTAAAACGACGAGATAAATGTAATCATGGCCCAATGATTGTCATATTCAAATATAAAATTTTATTCTGGAAGATTTGTTTACAAAATCTTAACAAGGTTGCCTACTTTACTCCGATATAGAGTTCGTGTGTAATTTACGAACGCCAAACAAGTGTGTTTTATGATAAAGTTAGAAGCTCTAAAATATTTCTTTCCATTTTATACAAAAATTGCTTACTACTAGATAAAATATTTCTGACAATGCTTCGTGTTATTCAAATACAAAGAAATAGGACAGAGATATATATTTGCTACAATTGCAAGAAATATTTTTACAAACAAAAGTAAAACTAATACTAAAGTAGTAAACAACTATTTGGTTGCAAATAAAGAGATTTCTACGAATATAGTTTGATTAAGTGAAATCAAATATGCATAATATTTTATTGATTCTTCATCATTCCAGCTTTTTTGGCCCTCTAACTGACAGCAGACCTCTGAAATGAAATGCAAATTTTTTGTAGTGTGACCTAGAAATCAAATCCAATTTTTGCATGGCATAACACAAGATAAAAATATGCTACACAAAGACATCATTTTGTGGCTATATCTGGAAGATAAATTCAATAGCAAGGTTTCTTGGCTTCTTTGGGCTCGTTTTAGATGGGAATGGTTGCGACTCAAATTATTTTTTTTATTGTTATGATGATCGAATGTTCAAGCGTAAAAAGATGATATGAAATAGAAAACCAAAAAATGAATACAAATGTGCATGCAAATTCATGTTACGGAAAAACGTGTTTTTTGTGATTTAAACCCAATTCTGGACGCCATAATTTTTAGTGCCATCTTTTTTCGACATTGTGAATGGATTTATCCATGCTCACATATCTCTAAAAAATTATTCCTTTTTAAATGTGATGATTCCAAATGTACATTCAAAAGAGCTTTCCTGACAATGAATTTAATTTTTTTGAACTTCGTTATTTTTTCTATCTGCATGGATTTATTTCGGTGTTCATTTAAAGCGCATCAATTACGTGCATTCTTTTAATTCATAAACTTACCATCGCCACGGACCCTCTCCCAGTCCAGCCATCAGTTCCCACCCATACGTATTTGTTTCCAATGCCCAGTCGTTTTGCTGCTTGCATGAGAAGTCCAGCATTTTCTTTCTCAAGGATTAGTAATATCACTGTTTCAAGTACAATAAACAAACAAATGATAGTAACATTTCCTTTTTTAAAGATAAATATAGCATTCAGCCTATTATACATTTAAAAAGCTATATTTCAACGACAGTTAAATTTTCTATCACGTTAAGATTGAATAGATACAACTGAGATATCACGGTGCTCACAGTACGTTTCTTAAATGTCAACTTACCGTTAATTTCTGGCTTGTTGTCAATTGCCCTCATAATTTGCTCGTAGTCTGTCCCTTGAAACTGGTATCGAATTACCCGGTGTGGAGTTGTAAAGCAAATCGTATCGTTTCCAGCCAGTTCACGCAAGCTTTCATAACAGTGCAGACCATATTCACTGTCAGAATAGACAACAGCTACGTAACTCCATTCGAAATGTCTACAAAAACAAACAAATATACATATCATGCATTTACGTATGGTACAAAAATCCGACAAAACTATAACTTTTGTAAGATCTTAAGTAAAATCATTCCACTTTCACAATATTCCGTACAAAATGGTTTCATTAGCTTAAGTGTTTCATATAATAAATCTTTTCCATTATATTTTGGTCATTTACATTTATATATTCCAAAGAACTGTATATTTTTGAAATCATAAAGTTGGAATACACTTTTGCACAATCCACTGCAATAATCTATTTTCAAAAAATTATTTCACCTGTATGACCTTCAAATTTAATAAATAATAAGCAAGCTGTCTGTAAAGCCTGTAATACACACATTTCCAATAAAAAGAGCAAGCCTGAAATTATTGTATCTCCTCAACTTCTCAACCAACGTCAAGTCTCAATAACTTTATCTCATTATTTTAGCGAACTAATTGGATTGTGTGAGAATTACAGTTATTTATTTGTTTAAGCGAGGGTGTTACGTATGTTGCGACATCCTTTTTCCATACACAACTAAGTAACATCAATACAACTTTGACAAATACATTTTCTTTAATGAACTAATCACTTACTGTACTCTATACAATTTGTGCAATAATAAGTTTGATATTTACGATTCCTGGCAAACGATTTGTACCAAGAGAACTCCTTGTTTTGGTTAGTAATTATAATAAAAGTATATCATTAAAATAGAGAAAATTATTGGCAAGATAAGTAAAGATGTGTGGAGAAAATACATAATGTTATTTCAAAACTTTTCGTAGAACTTATAATTTACGACCTCCTTTTGAGGTTTGGGATTTTTATATCTACATTTCACTGCACTTTGTTTATCATTATTAGTTGTTTGATAAAAACAAGTCAAATAACAATATTTAGCAGTAGAATTTCTTCATCATTACACTCAAATTCAGTTGAGTTTTCAGACAGACTGACAAAAAATAATGATGGTCTTATTACGAAACGTTTTGGGAAACGTGTACGTAACTTTTGAGATTACATGTCATCTTACAAATGTAAAAAAATGCCTTTATCTTCATTCCAAACAAGCATCTGTTGAGAAAAATATGTATACTGCACTGCCGCCTTCTCTTAATTCTACCTTTTTCTTTTGATTACACAGTTATATAAATGAATAGAGGTAGCTTTGTGGAATTCATGGAAAGTTATAAAAGAAAACATGAAAATTAAGGCCTCTGACTGAAAACATGAAGAATTAATGATACGTTACTTGTTAGCAAAACAATGAATCTAGAGTAAATATGTATATATTTTTGGGTCAGGTCAAAATATAAGGTTATGCGGTGAGGTTTGGTTTTGGGTCTTTTTTAGAATTTCAACCTTGAAACAAATTACATACACATTTACATATGACTAATGAAAGATAATCCTTTTTTGTCAGAAGAAGTACTAAAAAATGCAGTTATAATAATGGCTTCTAGAATAAATTCCAAAATCCTCTTTTAGTAAAGTCATTTGTCAGTTTTGCTCAGCTTTTAAGCTAAATTATTAAAATCCTTTATTTTCCCAGCAAAAGACAAGAGAAAATCCCATTTTCTCCCTCGCTCTCTCTTTCAAGCTTAACTCGAAAAGATTTCATTAAATATGTTGCATTACTTGTATTCATTCTTTTACTGGAAATGCGCATTACTCTTTTTACCCACATCCTATTCTTTCATTCACTTAGCCATCTATGTTTCCACACTCTTGCAGTTTCTTTCGTAACCATTACAATTTTTCCAAATCCTTTCCCTTCTTCCGTTCTTCCACTCCAATTAAATTACATAAAGTCAATCACAAGCTTAGCATAGTGGCGTATTAAATACTACGACAAGATGTATATTTTGAATATATTTTTGGATCTACACCGCAAAGGAACCTCTGATTAGCTAGCATCTTCACTACTAACTTTGTATCAAGTTACCTGTTAATAATACTGAAAATTTAAAATGGCATGCAAAAGATAAATGAATTCGAAATCCTTCAGTGAAATTTTTTGTACTTAAGATAAAAACGGATTTAATAATATAACTTGGTTACATCCAGTTTACTCCCTTTTTTCTTTTCTTAACTTTTCTCCTCGACAAAACAAAGCGTAAAATTGCACTCTATCCTTTCAGATAAAAAGATAAATAAAATTTATTCTACTCCACTTTTTCTCGTGGATATTTGGTTCAGCTGAGAATCCAAAAATAAACAGCTAATAGCTTATTCGTGTTCACTTTTTACATTAAATATAGCGTGAAGCTCATTAAACACAACACAGTATTTATATCATTGTAATTCTAGCATGTATTTTTTGGCCAAGCCAAGGCTTCTTCGAGGAAAGTAAAAGTAGACAAACAAATAAATCCAAAATTCTTATTTACTCCCAATCCTCAGCTCATCTCACTTACTAACAAACATAATAACATTTACAATCTAGTGCTATGTTATTATTAGCTTAGCCTCGTTTCCCATGCTAACCGAATCCCATTAATTATGCTACAAAAATACCTTTCTCTTTAATCAAAGCTGATTGTATTTACATTCGAGAAACTATGAACGATATAGGGGAACCTTTCTGTAAACCAGCGTATGTCCATGGTTTTTATAAGTCCTCAAAGTATTGATATCGACATCACTAACTACCTTTTTGACGCCCACTTATTCACAAGCTTCTTTGAAGCTATTTAGTTAAATAGGTTGATGTGGGTCGAATCGTTCTCCAAATATAATGAGATTTTACACTATAACCCACAATATGATCGACATAAACTTATCTGTCATCTAATCAGCATTACCACAAAGAGTAGACATGTGAAAATACTAGTTTAGTCTTTCGCGAGAGATCAAAAAATATCAAAAAGGATATTTATCATAATTCGCCAACTTAATCAAATCTCATGAAAGGTTTCTGCATTTTAAACTCGTGTAAAATTTCTCATACAGTTCAAAGCTCAAAGTCCATTTTCATGTTAGTCAAGTGGATAAACATGCATCAGATTGAAAATATTCAACCATACTCATCTTTTGCTTGCAACTCATATCCCAGACTCATGACCCATGTATAATGGCCTTACAATGTTTATATAGTGATCAACCAGGTGGTAAAGTCTCTTGTGACTTGGGTGGGACACACTCAACAAAAACGAGCCATGAGAGGGTGCCCTTCAAAACTTTTAGAAGAAAGGTAGGTCAACTGGTAAAGTTTTCAGAAATGATGAAGTGACGTCTTCCTGAATAAAAAATCTGGCTGGACTATTTGGTAGTTTCATCATCAAATTAATATTGCTGAAAGTTGCCTCTAACTGACAGACATATTGACGGACGGACACTTCTCACACAAAAATTCATTAAGCCAACTTCGTTGAAACTAACTATAAATACTTTTCCATGCAACTGTCGTAGCAGCACCCAAGTGAAACCTTCAACTTGCTGCTGCAATGCAACTACAACGTTTTGACAGTCCACTCAAGAGACTCTACACATTTTTGACTCGTTTTTGGGAACCTGGGAGTAGGGAACTACTACTAATATTATGTCATTCATGATCATGATCTTCACAAACTCTCGACATTGAAAATAATCATGTTCGTCCATCCATTCCCATTGGGAGTTGCATGTTGGTCCACTTATATTTATACATAGCCATACCCAAGCCATAGTCCACTTTACTCTGTTGGCTTTACTGAAAGAAAATGAGAGTGCAATACCATAATCATCTTCTTTTTCGCATTCTCTTTAGTATTCGCGTTCTTTGTTTCGCTTGAATGCTCAAAATGAAAGGAAGGAAGCTAGGAGTCCAGGAATGCCCACCGTCATCACGAAACCCATTCTCCACAAACCAATTCATTCTAGAGTTAGATTCCTTTCTACCTTGTCTCGCTTTCAACATGGTTTTGGTTTTTGCAGGTTGGGTTTCAAGTAGAAAGGACAAAAAGTTGAAGTAATGATTGCATTATTTTCTCTCCTTTTCACAAAATCATTTGGACTGGGGTTTTTATCTCTTGAGAATGAAATTCGCTAGAAATTTTCAAGTTGTTCGTTTGGTTTAGTTTAATACTTTGTAGGAAATTGGCGGTTAGTAATATAAAGGATGTACTATGTACTACTACGACCACTACTGTCATTTTAAATGTATGGAACAAGAGAAGTACTAAAGCTCAGTGTGTACGCACGACTGAATTCGTGGAGAATATGGTGGCGGGGCATATATTATCATGTGCCATTATTTGATGGCACGTTATACTTTTAAGGCATGGCCGGGTGACTTTTTTGTCACGTTGGTTCTTCTGGCTTATTGTTTTTTGAGTAAATCACGTTTTTTTTAAATTGAAAGAGTACTCAAATGTGTTTTTATGTGGAAATTTTTACAGAAAAATGCATTTTATAATTTAATTTTGTTTACTTGTATGGCTACTATGATTAACTTACCGGAGTATGTCAATGAGGGCATGTGCTTGGTTTACGTCCGACGGCACCGTTCTGAAGAAATATGGGAATCTCTCCCGGTTACTGAGCTGTGGGGAAGTAGCCATGTAGCTGATCTGAGGAACTTGAAATAAGCGCATAAGACTGGCCACCTGTCAAAAAGACAAAAGAAAGAGAGAAAAATAAAATAGGAATTTTCACGTCAAAGAAAATGTCATTTAATTTATTCACGTGACATGACATGCTACTTGCGAGCATTGTATGTTTGTTTATTAAATTAAATCTCTCGATAAACAAAAATAAAAGGACGAAATAAATTCTTGGAAATTATAAATTGGATACTTTCTCTCTTGTCAAAGTAGTGTAGTCAGTATAAATAGTCTAACGAAAGTTTATCGGGAGCTAAGTAGGTTGAAGTTTGGCCTGTTTTTTTACTTTATCGTCTAGTCAACATCATGTCACACATTGCATTGGTCAGCTTTAAAACTCAATCCAGGACCGTGTACTTAAAATCTGAAGTCAATTGAAGCGTATACGTGCATTAAAATATCGACGTCTATGCGCTAAACGCTTCAATTTAAAGTGTTACTTTACAAAACTAAGCACAGTAGGAATTGTTTTCTATCAGAGTTTAAAACAAGTTAAGATACAATGGTGCCATAATACCAAATGCGAAATATCTTAGACATATATTTTCTTTACTATTGTAGTTTTTGTCTAAATTTAATTTGCTATATTGGCTTGGCTCTTATGAACAAAAATAGATCAGTTTACTTTAGAAAAACCTTCCTTCTCTGTGACTCAATAAAATTACATTTAAAATCCTTTTAAAATATATTCACTGGAATACATTTAGAGATACCTGACAACGAAGCCTTCTACTGAAGAAAGAAACGGAAACCTGGCCCAATTTTACATTGTTATTTTTAAAATAGCCTGTGTTCATAGCATGAAAATTGTAAGAGAACATGTCTACTTATTCCATCAAAACAAGAATTTCAGTAACGATCTGCTTCTTTGTCACCTTCACAGGAAGAGAGATCTCGAGTACGTCTTCGTCTACTTTGTCCATAACACTCTGAATATCTGACAATCAAAGTAAGTTTGTTAGTTTCCTTTGTCATCATCATTCTTCTTGAATCACAAATAGTGTGACAACAATTGACTGTCGTTGTGTGTCGTGACTGTCGTGGTTGCAAATTGAGAAGACAAAAGCGCTTTTATCTTCTCAAAGTTTTGCTCGAGCGTCCTACTTTCTGCTTTTGAACTCAAGAAAGTTTCTACGTCCAAAATTTTGACATGACAAGCTGAAACGTGTTGCCACTTTTCCAGTCTCTCTGCAAACAATGCGATCTCAACTAAACCAACAAAATTCATTTACTATTCACTGAGAAAAGAAGAAGAGAAATAGTAGGATTTAGATATGTATTTTTTGCTGCATTTTGCATCTCGAAAAAATATAACTCATTCACTTAATCCCCCTCTCAGATCATAGGATTTACCTTGTCCATTTCCTTTTTTTTGTGTATGTCTAAAAAATCCGTATAATTTTAGAAAGCCATTAATATCTTCAAGGAAACATGAAGTTTCCGTTCTACTAAATTAGATAAATAATACTTTCACGGTATACGAAAAATGATGTTTATGATGGCCTCTTTTCTGCTATCCAGATAAATTTTCTTCACTGAATTGTCAGTTTTTAGGCAAATGGATACAGTGGGACAATACATTCCATAAGTATGTGTGTTCATAAGTGCAGTTAGTAAAACTTGCAGTTAAGAAAATTTATAAGTTATGTTTTTTAGTTTTCGTTTAAAGTTTTAATTTTTGACAAGGATGGCTCTTCTACCTACGTTGGATATGTAATTAATCTAGTCATGATAAAATTTGTAAGAACGTCAAATTCTCAAATGTTGAATGTCAGCTAAATATTTTTTTGATACCGGGTGTTTTTAAGATAAGGAGATAATCATCTTCTTATCTTCAAAGCACCCGGTATTTTCAATTCGGAGACTTTTCACGTTTCTCAAGTGGATGTTTAAAAACATGTTAAAAGACTTTTTTTTGATAAAGGTATCTACTTACCGGTTTTAATTTACACTAAACAGGATTGAAATTTGATAAACTATCGAAATGGCAATTTCCTCCTTTGGCATAAGCTATTTTTGTATTTATTTTAGGGCAGTAAAGCTGACATTTTAAATCGAATCAATGTTAGTGGATATATTGTATATAACAACTTAAAATAAATATTTATGATTTTCTTTGAAGTTCTTAAAAAGTAAGAAGGCGAACATGGCTAGTGAAACATCCTTGACATTAAAAATATAAAGAAGCCCAAGTTTATCAAGTCCGCTTTGTACTTTAATCAATCTATTCCCGTTTGATACGTTAAATGTCAACCTTATTTCCAGATTTTTCCGGTTTCCATCCAAAATTGCCTTGAGTTTTGCGGATATCAAATGCATATATTATGCACGCGCGTTTGATCTTTTTTTCTGGCATGTCAAGTCAAATAGATGAATTGCTATATTATGATGATAAACTAAACCGTGTTTATATCAAATATGCACCAAAAATATCTATTCTGCTTTTGTCGGTTTGTAGCTTAAAGCCACTTTTCTGTTTTTCCTTAGAAAAAATGCACCTAGACAAGACAAGTTAACGTTGATACTTTGACACTGACATGGCATGACAACAAGTATATCTGCTTCATTAAATACCGACATTTGTATATTGCTTGAGCAAAGTTCAATCGATACATTCACCAGCCAGCCAGCCAGCCGTATAATCATCTCGTTCTGATTTCTCTCCAGATTGCAAATTCCAGAAATGTAATAGTGGCTGAATGGTACTTTTTAAAATTAAGTAATGCAATTTGTCTATCAAAAAACTAAATCCTTAAAACTTACGACTTAAGTCTACACTACACTTAAAATAATTAAATTAAAATAATTACAATTCAGCAATATTCAAATTTGGAGAAATAAGAAACGTATAATTAGCATAACCAGCTTTATGAAACTCAACACCAAAAAATCTCAATTTTCAAGAGGTAATTAACCAGATAGGAAAATGGCTTTGTAATTCTTTCGAAATTGCCTGTGTTTATTTTTATTACACCATTGAAAGCGGTTACTATGTAAAGTAATCTAAGTTGAAATGTAGCACATCTTCTAAACTAAGGCTCAGGTTTTATGATCACGTTATGTATGCAGCCACTGGAATTTAATTATACCCGGCTTACTATAAAATGTAAGCCTAAACCAAGCCTTCGAGGAGGTTTACAACCTAAATAAGCTAGGTTTCAGCTATTATTCTTCATTTCATATAAGCTCTCTCCTTTTCCAAATTCACTTGCACTACTTTATCCACTACTACACTTTGCAGACTAGACATGACTGTTGGGCCGAATTAACTTGGGTAAGAGTAAGACATTGAGATCGACGATCATTACTAAAACAATAGGCATGATTGGGTGCTTCAGAAATACGGAAAATTCATCTACATTTACAGAAGCTAACAGGCTGCTCTGATCTAGCCAAGGGTAATGTACGAAATAAATAGCGAATAGTGTTAAATAAACCAACCATCCTTGCCAATTTCGTGCAATATGTCATGTGTGAGTAAATATGATCAAGTATTTTAGTGAGAATGATCCATCAGGAATATAAAAAATAAGTAGAATACAAAACAGGATGAAAATGGGAAAATAATAATCAATCTTCTATATTTTTATGAGTTGCTGTACAAGGAAAATATGAAGTTAAACAATTTGATACGAGTTAGTATATTATGTCTATAAACGTGAAAAATAATAGGTGTACTTGATATGTATGATATTTACACAGACAGCAATCAAGTGTGAATGTAAGTAAAGTTATTAAAGTAAAAGTGCGAAAAAAAATTCCGCTCGGGTGGCGATGTTGAATAAGTTCTTTTTAGATAGTTCATAGATGGATTATATTCACTTTCATGCTTTTCTTTGTATATTTTCAATGTATGCATGAGTGTCTAACTTTCTCTTTTGTATTCCATCTGGTTTGGTTGGTTTGTTTTGTGTGCTGAGTCCTAAGCGAGTTGAGTTGGGTTTCATCGTAAAAACAAGGCAGAAGGGCAATAACAATAACATTTAGACAAGCTACAGGGTCAGAATAATAAGTGGATGGATGAAAGGATAAGAAAAGGAATATCAAAAAGGGGGAAATGGGAAATGTAATACAATATATATACGTAATACGTATATAAATACATGCCAGTATACAAGATGTAGCGAAATTCTAACGATTGAAATTCCCATTTAATATATTTGACCTTGAAGAACTATACTGTTTTCTTGAATTGATAGCTGGTGTAATAAGTTTTCGGTTCAATAAGTTTAATTTCGAAAGTATTCATATAATTCAATGTATATTAAGTTGTTTGAAAGACGGACACTTTTCCAGTTCATTAACTTAAGTGTCAATTATTATCAAATTATTTCTGATGTACCGTAAAAATCCAACTCTTATGCATATACATATGCTTAACTTCCTTCTTTATATTCTTGGCTTAGTGTTGCTTGTGGGGAGGACATATTGAGTTTTGGGTTTTTGACATCATAGAGTATCAACGTGTAAATATGAAAAGGAATTCTTTATCTTAATGTTGGTCCAGGAGTTAGGTATAACACATACAAATACACACGTAAGGACAATAAAAGAAAATGAAAAATTGTTTTCATATGACTTGACTTTTTGAGAAAATAATTGAGATCGAAAATCCAACGCCAATTGGATGGCTAGGTCAGATTGCTATATAAGCTGTAATAATACTATGTATTCATCGAATCTCCAATAATAATTCCAGGACATTGATAGGAAAACAAAACATGAAAACTGAAAAGATCTAAATTTCCAATAAAAGTTTGATATAGATAGAACACTGGCAATAACAATTGCGTGTTTATCTAATATGGTATTTGTAATGACTTTAGGGATACTAATGAAAATAATTTATGGTTTATACGAGACACGATGATGGTATAGTAAAATGAATTTACCTGAATGGTAACTGAAGAGGATTGTCCACCAATTACACCGACAATACGATCAGTATTCCCATAGCGGAATTTTGCGGGGGAGCCATCCGTGCATTGGAATTCTGTTTCGTGGTGGTTGTTGTAGTGCGAAATGAGACCTAAAAAAACAAAGCAAAAGTTAATGATATAAAAAAGGACATTTTCATACATGTATTTTCGTACATTACAAGTATAGTAGTTTGCAAATCGATTTCCTCGCAAAATTGTCAGAATTCTCAATTTCTCGAATTGCCCACGCCTATTTCAACTAAATTTACTTTTGAAGTTTATTTTACATTTCATACCTATCTATTATACTAGACATTGCTTAAATTTACTCCTGTTCGCTGTGTACCTAAAATTTAATCACCATGGCGATTGGAGGTTGTAAAATACATACAGTTCTTTAACGAAAATTCCTTTCTTTTTATCCGAATTTTAAAGCACAAACGTTTCACTTCAAAGGTTTCAAATCAGAGTTTATACTGACTTGTCTTACGTTAGTAACGTTATTGACCATGACCTTTGCTTTTTCAGTACTTACCTTACAGCATTGCAGACACAAAAGTATGCACCCATATTTTATAGTTCCCTTTCCCAACCGTACTATCCCTTTTCATGTGCCTTTGTCTGTCAGCCTACCTATCACGGTTTACTTCCACTAAAGAGCAGGAAACCATGAAATAGATAAGGTATCCCAAAAAAGCTAGAGAGGCAATATATTTTTTTCCCTGTCAACATTCCAACACATTTATACAAAATCGTACTTCCATATGGATCTAAAATGCAATTTATTCGTATTGATATTCATCCAATCGGACGCAGATGTGTTAAAGTGAAAGTTCGAAAAACAGGTATTATCGGTTTTATTTTCAGAATGAACATTTTTGTCTTTTATCTTAATTTTTTTATCGTTTCGTTTATTCTGCATCTTCTCGGAAGGTTGGTTAAACGATATTGCACGGTATAAAGTCGATAAAACACTAAAGGACAAAAAAATTGATGGCTTAACCTCAAATCGTTAAATTTTATAACTATTATCTACATCT
>JAQFZH010003028.1:0-14805 GCA_034695485.1 Entomobrya nivalis | reverse complement strand
AAATAATTTTTAAAGGACGTTTCATTGATGATCTGTTATTAATTATAGACGTTACAGAATTTGATGTTAGTATTGATGTTTGGTTAGAAAAATTATTTACGCACAAGTTTTTGAAATTAACGTATGAACATAGTGAAACTCATGTAAACTTCCTTGATCTGACTATTAGTCTGAATGACAATAGTATAATCTCAACATCCCTTTTCCGTAAAGTACAAGATTTACCAGTACCAGCCACATATTGTTTCCTTTCAGAAAGGAGAGATTGAAATATTGGACAAATAATACCATAATATGCCAATTTGTACAATGAAATATCAAGGTAAACTTTATCAAATGCCTTTTAAAAGTCAAGGGATAGTAAAATACAAATGTTATTTTTATCAATCTCATTATATAGAAAGTCAGTCAAAGCAAAAACAGCATGTGATGTGCTAAGCTTTTTTCTAAACCCAAATTGACAACTACTCAGGATATTATTATTATCAATATAAGCTGTTAATTGGTAAAGTAAACATTTTTCTTAAAAAATTGTCATAACGGGCTGAATGCCTATGGGCCTGGTTTGATTAGGACTAACTGGATTATCAACCTTCGGAACAGGTACAATGCGCGACAATTTTAGAATAGAAGGTACAATGCCTGAGAATATGAAATGGTTAAATAAGTTTGTTATTGTATTTACAAAGGTGTCATTACTCATGCACAAATTAATCATGTAAGCACTAATGCCAAGAGGGTCAGGAGATTTAGACAGAGGATTTTTCGTACTAGCCCAAAGTCTTTTCAGTAGAAAATGTGTTAAAGGCTTAAAACTGAAAGGTTTACGGTGAACCGTGGAAGGAAGACTTGGTAAAGACTGATCGTTGGAATTTTTCTTTGTTATGTCAATATAAAATTCATTGATTTGGTCGGGCGATAGGCTACCATTTAAGCCCTTTTTCTGCTTTGCATTAAAGGTATTCATAAACCTTTCCAAAACCCAGAAAGAAAATCTAATGTAGGCGGTGGTATGTTCAAATGAAAACTTTTCTGCAAAGTTTAGTGTCTTTATGAAAGTTAGTTTTAAACAGTAATGTCTTTTATCACAACATTTTGAAAATTACGCGCACAAACGTACTTCGCTTACGTAAATTACTTAAAAATGGGCTACAACAAATGTCGAGTAAAACTGTCACTAAAGTTCCAAATTCTTAAAAAAATATTAGGAAAATTTCTATTTATATTTAGTCGATGGCATACGATTATTTTTACACGCTTTAAAAGTCAAATTAATAAACCAATTAGTTTAATTTATAGAGCACCAGCAGAAAATACAAATGCAAATCTGGGATAAGCGGTGAACTGCATCACAAACGGTTTTTTTCTTTTAGCTGATTTTATTTTTGGAACATAGAATACTGGGCCTCCTTCGCAATCTGGACTTAGAAACGGAATTATGGTATAAAAAGTGTCTCTACTAGTTCTGCTTAACGCAGAAATAAGTTGAAGGCTTTTATGTCATGGCATATTTGCGTAAATTTAATAAGTTGACAAGAGTAAGTGCGAAAGGCAACGAGCATAGGTAAATAGGGTTGTAGTGCTGAATTTAGGTTTTATTACAAGCTAAAAATTGGTTTAATGATTAGTTGTGCTAAATACACCAGGAAAATTATACATACGTTATGGCAAATAAAATTGAATAGGTTGTGAGAGTGAGTTGTACTAATTATTTAGTACTTTCCACGTGACAAAATTTGTACACACACCCTTGTTTACGGACTAAAGTTTAAATTTACGTCATTCAAATATCATGTCTACTGTTTTCCACCGTTACATCGCATTTATATATTCGCTTAATACATGCCAAACATATTGGCAACTTTAGAATACCTAACTAGATTCAGTAAATAAGTTTGAATTACTAAATTAAAATAAGGCTAGTTTACTCTACGGTATTATTACAGCTTTTGAAAATTATACAGACACGAAATAAAGGAGTTTTCATTTCGGAAATGAATTAATTGCACGGTGTAAGCATTTTAATTATTCATCCACATTGTGGCTTACATCTCTCCATATAATTAAATCTCTCCCATTTTCTTACCTTTAATTTGCAAAAGCTTAACAAACCAAGCCACATCTCACATGCATTATTTGAAATTTGTTCGAATATATTTGACTGTTGTTGTCGTAACTATAGCAAGCATATAAGCAAAGATCAATAAAATATACATGGAAAATATCACACTTCATATTTTATATTTTTCTTTAATTGATTTTGTAATAAGTTTACTCTAACACGCAGTGTGATAAAAAATATGTTTGCGGCATTTAGTCGCTAAGCATTACAGAACAAGCTAAAAATATACATTTAAATTTAAATGCAAGCTAAATCTGAAGCCATATCCGTCATTTTACCTCATACCTCCGGGTCAGTTTTTAGCAAAAGAAAAACTGTTCTCTGCAAAATAAAACGAATTAAGCCCGGACCCCGTTTCCTATCAATTTTATGAAAAGGTCCAACCTTTAACACAATTGGACGACAACTTTTAACAAACTTTCTAAACGATATAGTCCGCCCATCTTTTCTCTCAATCACATTTGGCCGTCTCATTATTTTCGCAGATAACAAAAGAGATCGGCTTGCAACATCACACATAGCACATAGACTAACCAATTCAAAAATTAACATGACAAATACACTCATTTGAAGAAAAATGTTTAACAAGCTACGATATCTAATAAATGTGTAAGCTACAACAATAGCTGAAACAGATCCGTAGGATTCCACCACCGGCCAAAAGTAAGTTTGGAGACATTCGTTAATCAAAATTGTCAAAATTTGGATTTGACAGTAATATTTTTCCATTACGTAGTATCTATTACCTAAAAGGGACTCACGTTTACACATTAGTAGTAAATCCGATAAATCCTTTAAATTTTTCCTAAGTTCGTTGACAACGACAAACAGAATTGCTAAAACTAGCAAAGCTAGTAAACACGCTGTGTACAATGTAGGTAATTTAATTAATACTATAAGTACTTTAACTAATGTACTATATATTTTACAGTTAAACTGTAAATTTAAATTTTTTTGACCATTTTGTATGGATAAGTATACATCGACCATAGGAATAAATCCAAGAAAACATAAAAACATTGTTATTTGCCCAAACAGTATCAAGGAATATAAGAGTATATCATTAAACCCAGTTTTACGTGAGCGCAAATTTAGTTGTATTAATCCATTTGGATTTATAACCATATTATTAAACAAGCAGCAAAATTCGTTTGCACGATAATTAAATCCAATTCCATAAATTGCTGGAGCTGTAATTGCTAGAAACTCAAACCCGTAAAAAAGAACTCGTACAAAGTTCCCGTTTTGGTTTTGCAAAAAACTGAAAATAAATTGAGTCGTTGTCAAAATCAAATTAAATAAATGGAGTAAAAGTAATGCTGATTGTTTCCTGGGTTTATATTTGAAAACCTGGAAAGTTTTCTTATTTTCATTAAATGAAAACGGAAACAAGCTTAAAGAAATATAGTAAAGTATGTTACTAAGGGTGATAATATTTTTAAGAGTTTTAGGCAACGACATGTTTTGCTCTTGTTGTAGTATGGTTTATTAGGAACGACTGGCGAAGGCCAGCGTTATTGCTCTCTTATAAATATTTGTAGCCATGGCTTATGAGTTTAACTGTTATTGTTAAAGTATTGCGCAAAATATTATTTCGTTAAGCCTGCTGTCAACTCATAAATATACAATAAGTTACTCCTTTTTCAGATTATAAATATCTGTCAAGAGATTTTGATGACACATTGACCACTGGGGCAACCAAATATTTGTTTTTTACGTAGGTCATTCGAGATACACAGTAATATTTTTGTTTTTGAAATCATACGTATTAACAAATACGTGCTTAAATCCCGGAAAAATATTAAAGTTTGACAAGTAGTCAAGACCTTTCCTTTACATTAAATTAAACTTATTGCTACTTGAAGTAGTGCCCGTCCCCGTTCCATCAAACAATGAAATTTTATAAGATTAAATGACTTTCTACACTTTGAAACGTACAACTTTTAAATTCTTTTTACAACTGATTGTAAAGTGGGGCTGAGTTGTATTTGGATGAAAATGCATAAATGATAATAAAAAAACTTTAAACCCCACTGTTTTTGAATATATGATTGACTTATTTAAATTTGCGTAATGAACAATTTTTTTAGCCTTTGTAGCAAAAAGACCAAGGCTTTACTTGTCGAATTACACAAAGTTCGACTATTCCAACTGATATTTTATCCGTAACATTAAACAAGCTAAAGAGTTGATTTGCACGAGAACCGGAAACAATTCAATAACTTCCGTGTTGGTGTTGGTATGTTAAATATATGGGATATTTTAAGGGATTCTAGTGCAGACGTTTGATTTGGATGAAAATGTACAAATACAGATCCTGCAGAAACGAAAAAGAATTTTGATGATTTTTTCAGCGAAAATAGCTGGCCAGAATCAACGTTCTTTCGAAAGTGGGTATAAAAAGCGACTGGTTTGATTACAAAAGCGACCAATTTTAAACTTAATTTTGCTACGTAATTTATTGTTTTAAATATTATTAAATGATTCTTATCGTACCAGACGAACATGGCGTGTGTCAAATAATATTTAATAGCTTTCTCTAATGCCATGTATAATTTATTTCTCCTGGAATGCTCTGATATATACTGTAATAAATAATTTAAAGTAATTAAGAAATTTTCTAAAAGTGGTATAGATTTGATACGAGACAAAAATTTAATTAAGTTTATTATATAAAGTAGCTCAATTTTCAGGTTTTTGGGTAAAGTAAACAACTTGAGTAGTGACGCAAAGTCTGGAATATATTTTTTAGAAACGACATAATAAAATAAAGCGATGACGGTTGTTTTCAGAAACCTGACAGCAAGCTTTATTTTTTTAAGTTCAAATGACAGGCGAGTCTGAGAATGAGTTTTCGTTCTTTTGCAGTAAATACCCAGGACTACCAGATAGGAAAATAATAAACTCATAAATAGTTTAATTGAAAAAAAACACAAAAATGTTTCTTTTGTGAAAGCGTTTTTGGATAGAATAATATTCTACTCATTTGAAAATAATTTAATTGAATTAATATTTTATCTAACTGCGAGAGAACGGTTGGAACCAACTTTGGTAATGGAATCTCTTGTATATTGTAAATTTAAACTTACGAATTATAAATTTCCATCATATTCGAGAATGTCAATTGAAGTTTTGTGGGACCAAATGTTCCTTGGCTTGGCATGCATCATTGTTCCTACTCTCTACTTTTAACAATGGAAAAGAATGTACGCTGCAAATCAAATCGAACAAATAACGACCACCGCTGCCTATCCATTTTATGAATGGATCCAACTCGAAGATAAATCGGACCACAAGTTTTCACAAATTTCCGAAACCATTTACGATCATCTCGCTGTAGCTCAGCTTTGCCACGTACAAGAAAGTTTGTCTAAATCCGCAACGACTGATTTCCAAAATCCAAAATAAAACAATCCACTCCAATCCAATGAAACCTGTTAGTAGCATGACTTCTTTAACTTTCTCTGGAAACTTGATAAACTTGTTTGTTAGTTAGGAATGTGAGTGGGAATAGTGCACATGTTAGACTGTTGCAGAGACATCTTACTGTTTGTAAATTGTTAAGATTCTTAAGTAATGGCATTTTGGACTTAAGAAGGTAGTAGAGTTTATTTCACCTTGTCATATAAACTTATCCACGTACAATAGAGTGAGTCAGCTAGCTCTCCTGAGTTCCATCCAAATTGTGTTGTTGAAATATAGTCGTATAATCAGATAAATTCTTACGTTGAAATTACAAAGGCGGATATATAATTCCGATTTACATTACACTTTTATTACCTGTTTTAATGAGCATTTAGAGGAAAATTCGTTTTTACTTAGGAAGACTTATGAAAACATTACTATTGATTGTTAAATTTTATTCGGCTTAGTAGAATTTTACAATACATTACAATTTTAGTATTTAAGTTTCTTAAGAGCTAATAATTTTTTTAATAAAAAACGTTAGAAATTATTAAATCATCTCATTTGGAATGAGAAGTTGAAATTGTTCAAAGGAAACAAATATGCTCAGAAATTACACATACAGAAGCACGCCGTCCATGTGGCGGTCTTAAAAGCTCGTTCTAGAGTAACTTGTCGATGTATTCATAATTCTTCTCAATTAATTCAGCTGACTTAAAAATTTGCAGTCTTAAAGAAACTACTCCTACATGCAGATTATGTTGTAAAATTCCATCAATAATAATACAAACAAAGTTATTTGTATAAAACTATTTTTGTTTCTATTCAGATGTTTTAATCCCAATCCGAATTTTTTTAAAGCAAAAAAAACAGTACTCTGCAAAACGACACAAAATAAACTTGGAACACGTTTTCGCTCTAATTTATGAAAAAGCTAACTGTTAGCACTAAATTAGGGCATTATTTCACATCTTTGTATTGCGCATGTTTTTGTCATCGGTTTTCAAAACAAATTTAAATTTTCTCAAATTTTCTTCTAGAAATCAACATCGGTTTGCTTCCAAAATCAACCATAGTGCAAATATCATTATGGCTAGCAGAAGTGTATCCCGACGCCGATAAGCTTTTGAATTTAGAATATTAATAGATGCTGAAACCCGTCTATTTTGACTTCTAAAAATTATATCCAGCAAACACCCAAACTCTTTTAAACGCAAACAAAATCCAGTTCGATGAACATCTCCAGTTATAATCAGTATAAGAGCTAGTCCGTAAAAAAAACAATTAAATTCCCTTTTGCAATTTCGAGTGTGTTGATTTACCTGAGAGATAGCTACAACAAAGCATATTTAATGTACCACAAGAATTAATTTTCGGTTTGTATTTAAAATTTGTAAATTTTAAATGTAGGATAAAAACTGTACTAGAATACGCGTTTCGATTTTCTCCACGCAACTCACACTGGCCTCGTATTCCATCTTAGTGTATCTACAGCTCTGGTTAAATTAGTATAATCTTCAAAGCACAACGTTAAAACAAGAATTTTAATATGTGAGAAGTGTAATGTTGTCCTTTTTTATTGATTTTATTGCTATAAAATTTCGGTAAACATGTTATTTGATTATAGATAAACTTTGGTAAAATACCATAATTTTTTATTCAATATATCAAATACTCTTAGCTGTTACTTCAGGTAATAATTTAAAAGTTTAAAATATTGACTAAAAATTATGATTAAAACGCTGTTTAAAATCGATGTTATTATCGCATATCACAATATGGATTCAGTAGCAAAGATTTACGCGTCTGAACAAACTTCTTATTATTTAAAAATAAAGTTTAATAATAGTTTAACCGATGAAAATCTTATTTACAATTTATTCGACAAACTTAACTTAAACAAATTAATGATATAAGTTTTTATAAAAATATTAGCCTGCAATAATATCAGTCACCAAATATTACTTTCAAATTCCTGAATCAGTTTTCAACAAAAGAAAAACTGTTCGCTGCAAAATAAAACGAACTAATCCTGGACCCCGTTTTCTATCAATTTTATGAAAAGGCCCAACCCTTAACACAATTGGGCGACAACTTTTAGCAAACTTCCTTAACCGGATAGTGCACTCATCTTTCCTCGCACTCAAATTGAACAGTTTTATTATTTTTGCCGAGATTAAGATGGATCGGCTCGCAACATCAAACATGGCACATAAACTAACCAATTCAAAAATTAGCATTGCAAATACGCTCATTTGAAGAAATATGTTTAACAACTTTCTATACCTAATAAATGTGTAAGCTTCAATAATAATTGAAACTACTCCAACCGATTCCACCACAGGCCAAAAATAAGTTTGGAGACATTCGTTTACCAAAATGTTCATAATTTGGATTTGACCGTAGTACCTTTCCATTAAATAACATGTATCGCCCAAACGAATTTTCTCCTTGTACATTATTAAATCCAGCAAATTTTTTAAATTGTTTCTTAGTTCCTGAACAAATACAAACAAAACTGGTAGCGTTAGCAGAGATAATGAGCACGCAGTGTATATTGTAGGTAGTTTTATCAGTAATCCAAGCACACTTAGTGTAATACAACCTATTTTGCCGAAACTATTTGAAATATGAGAACACTCACTATTTTGTATTGTTAAAAATGTATCCACAGCAGGAATAAATCCGAAAAAACACACAAGCATTGTTATTTGTCCCAATAGTATCAAAGGATATATGATAATGTCGTTAATGCGCTTCCAAGTATGTGTTTTGGAGGAAGTCTGAAATAATTTATGAACTAGCCCACTTGGGTTTTTAACTATTATGTTGAGTAAGCAACAAAATTCCGTCGCACAAAAACGAAATCCAAGTGCATAAATTGCTGTGGCTGTCGTTAATAGAAGCACGAAACCGTTAAAGACAGTTTGAACATAATTTCCTTGTTTGATATGCAATAAGTTATAGGCACATTGAGTCAATATTAAAGTCAAATTAAAGACATGTAGTAGAAGCAATGCTGATTGTTGCCAGGATTTAATTTTGATAACTTGATAGACTCCTTTTTTTTCGTTATATGAAAATGGGGACCAGCTTAAAGATGTGTGATGGAGAATTTTAACGAGGCTTGAAATGTTTTTTAGGGTTTTAGATAATGACATGTTTGCTAATCCTTGTGCTTGGTAACAAGTTACTGGCAGGCTAGCGGTGATTTACAATTTTGAAAATTTGCACTTTCAATTTTATGTTTCCCAATTGATTCTCAAATTTTTGTCACGCACCTTTAGATTTCGATGTCCTACTAAATGAAATATGAATTATGTTGAAACACTAGTTTTAGAAAACCAAGTTAATGAGTAATTCAGAATTTACTTGTTCGATGATGCACAGTATCCCATATTTTGCACAAATACTAACAAATCTTTACAATGCAAGTCAATATTTGCTGGATATAAACATCAGACACTGCAAAATAACTTTGTTTTTTTTTGATAAATATTTTGTTCATCTACTTAGTTTTGTGTGGTGTGTGTATACAAACACATAGCGTGTCCTTTTGAACCATTCGACTCATCTAATAAAAAATACTTTTTAAGTAAGCTCACAAAACGACCATGTCCACTTGAATGATTCAAATGTGGGTTTTAGTATAGTCTCTTATAACCCCCTAGATTGTAACTATTATTGCTTTCACAAAACTTACAAATATATTAAAACACTTTCTATTCAAAATCGAATGATTGACAAAAAATTAACATAGAAGCGAATTTGGACTACTGGTTTTTCAAAATACACTATTTCCTATTCGAGTTTTGTACATAGTTAATAATACCTTAAGTTTATTTTGGCACAGTTAATTTCCTACATTTAGTTGTGTAAAAACAACTGCGTGATAATTACATTGCCTACTCTTACCAGACCAATCTAATTATTACAAATATAATATGTTTTCAGCGTCAAGTATTCATTTAAGGAATATTTGATCTGATACGTAGCTTATTTATATAGCTGCAAATGGATGGTGGTGTAGAAAAGGTTTACAAAATTTAGATATGTTGACAAATCCCAAATAATTATAAGTTTTTAGACAAATTAAAATTATTCAAAATTCCCTAAAAGTTAAACAACATGTTGACGAGACTAAATATTTCAGAAATACCCACATTTTGTGACGTCAAAGCTATTCGTGGTTGGAACAAACAATTTTCAAAACGCTTCCTTAATAAAAAACAGCCCAATTTTTTTTGTTTTAAAGTGACTTATTTAATCTACGGTTCCTCTCTACTTTTAGCAATAGCACAGAAGGTAAAATATATGGGATAAACAATGGACTTATCCTCCTGTCAATTCTATGAATCGATCAAACTTTAAGACAAATCGGAGAACAATTTCTGTTTCCTACCAAATGTTCCAATTTTATATTAGAATTATTTCTTTCCACTTATATTAAAACTACAAATTTCTTAAGCTAGCTAAATAGCTAACTGAATAGTTGATTTAAAGATTATATAGGAAAACTGTATTGTTTTTAGCATTTCAGAATTCTCTTACACAGTTACTGAACTCTAACAGCAGATTATATAACTTACTTTTGTGGTTTACATTTACAAGTCAAGTACCGTCAAAAATTATTTCACTAAATGTTTTCACTGGGGTATACAGTACGATTAAAAGAAATTGGACTCCAATGACAATATAAGTGCACTAATGATAGTTTTAAATACCTTATTGTAAACATTTGATTTGCAATTAATATAATTATGGAAAATTAGTATAATCGCTGTTTCTGTTTAAAATAGAAATAAATTTTATGCTTTTTCGTGAAGAAATGTTTGCGGTACTTTGATACGAGGATGTAAGAAACGACTGGTTGAGTTCCTAAATGCTGCTTTCAGTTCTAAATTCAGTCTTTCTACGTAAATTCTAATTTTCATTAGTGCAAAGAGATCCTTATCACATCAAACAAAGTGAGCATGTGTCAAATAAATATTAATAACTTCCGAAAAAGAGGTTAAATATTTTATTTATCATTTTGTATAAATAGTTAAATTTGTATACTCGTGACTACATACATTGGTTTAAGCTCGCTTAACTAAAATATATGTTATGTAAAAATATGATATATACTATAGTAAACAATTTAATACTAAATAAATAAGAACATATTGTGTAAAGTGGTAAATAGCTCAAATACGACCAATATTCGTTAATTTTTTTATCAAGTCTATTATATAAAATTGTCCTATTTGGAGATTTCCGTTAAAGCAAACAACATACGCAACGTCTGGAACGCAAAGTTCAAATGTTATAACAAAGTGATGACAGTTGTTTTCAAAATAATCAATGTTTTGTCAAAGTTAGTTTAAATAGTACCCGTATTTGTGACTCTCGGGCATATGTATTTTTTTTAGCAGTGCATCCATTTACAAACTATATAAAATATTTGAAAAGCAAATTTCGCTGTTAAATTTTGTTTTATGCCATATGGGAAACATTAATATGGATATTTTGCAGGTATCCAGATTTCTTATGGTAAGGTTGGTAGGTCTTGTCTGGGGCGGTCTATTTGTACTTTGAAGCTTACCACAATAATAAATATTCAATACATTTTTACAATACTCCATATGGGAAAATTCATTAAGTGGTATACTTAAATGAAAATAAACATATGATTGAAGAATACGATACGTTGTTAAACAATCCAGTAATGAGATAAATCTTCGTTGAGAACAAAACAACATGATCAAATTAGTTATCAGCATTGAGAAACTTACAATTGCAGAGGTAAAAATTAATGATGTCAAAAAAATAATCATAGAGCTGTACCAGATTTTGCGTAGTGAATAATTAGTTGAAATAATAATCTAATAATTTTGTTTCGCCTTATGAAAAAATAGTACTTTAAATAACTTCAATAAAAAGAATCGACACTAAAACATTCAAGAAAACAGAAGTAAAGTACACTTGTTTGGTTGAAGGCAACAATAAGGAAAATAGCAATGAGCGAATGTCATGATATCATTGGAAGCAAGTCACATTTAGCAGGTGTTTTTACATGTTTTGATTTTACCTGTATTTATCATATACTCTATCGTGTGATGTCTACAGCACAAATAATTATGAGAAATCTGATGCTCATCGTTATTTGGGACAATAATGCTCAGGCAATTAGTTGCCTGTCTTTGATGACGGCCCTCACAGATAAAATATAGTTGGATTTCATGTTTTAGACATAAAACTAAGAAGGCAGCCGAATCCCTTAACAATAATAATAACTCCTTAAGCACACGTAAATTCACAACGTATTTTGCTTGATTTAGACCTGCACAACGTTTGGAACACAGACCAAGTGGGGTTCCCTTATGAATATATAGACACCAGAACGCTTTCGTGGAAAGGAGAATATGATACATTTGCTGTCGGATTTTTACCCAAAAACGGGGCCACACACTCTTACACGGTACAACACATAATATCTGCAGCTGGTGACACAATTGGCGACCATCTAGTTTGTTTCCAGGAAGATGATGGAAGGATTTGAGAATTTGTGAAAGATTCATTATTTTTGGCCCCAAATCTAATAGTTACTTGTTCACAATCTGGAAAGCTCACGTCAAATTTCGCAAGGTTTTAATTTAACAAAACTGTGCTCCCAAATATTGATGACAAAGTTATTTTAACGCTTAATTCCTGGGGAGGCCATCTTAAACCTGGACTGCTACGATGTAACAAAACATGGTAAACCACCTCCAAGTGTGAAGGTCATTCCAAAAAAATACTACACCATTTTTACAGCCAATGGACTGTTATAACAACCGACAACTGAAGCATTTTGGGAAGAAAGTTTTCTTTGCTTCGAGCACTTCTTTGATTCCTTTCATGTCTATGTATGTCCAGTTGGCTCTTATTACCGAGGTTAAATAATGTCGTAACTTTTTTAAACTGTGAATAACTGTTAAATATGCCTATTTTAAATAATGTGAAGCGCCGTATATTAATGTGGACTCAAAAACTGCGTATGTGCTAAACTGACTGTTTATAAATATATATTTTGATTATTATTAAACTGTTTCGTTTAATAAAACCTACTAAAATACTTAAATGCTAATTATTAGTTATCTCAAGCTTCAGTATTACTTGACTTACTTACTAAAATCGAACATTTTTCATGATACAACATGAGGTGATATTTTCCGTGCCGATTTTATGCATACAGCTGCTCAGAGCAAGTCAAAGCTTTAAAGTTAGAGGTTGAATTTAAAACTTTTAAATCCACCATTTCGGGACTAAAATGATACAAAACATGATTAATGAGTCCCAAATAGTGTAACAAAAAGGGTATTTCAAAATCTGTGATTATCTTCGGAAAAGGTCTCCGCGTAAGATTTCTCACTAAGCAATTCATCAAGACAAAAAACTCGGTTGCATGGAAATGATATTCTGATACTGTAAATCCAAATGCGAATTGTACAACAAAATAACAATCCATAAAAAGACGTCTATACGTTGTGGTATACTGTAGTTTGATACACTGTAAATGAACTCAACCGTTACATATATATTAAATTCAGACTACGTAATATGAACAGTGATGTGCGTTTTTTGGAACTTTCTCTACAAACGTGGTAAGCTTAATAGTTAGTTTGGAATGTGAGTGGGAACAGTGAAAATGTAAAAATATCGAAAATTTTCTATAGAAAAAAAAATCGGATTATATTTGAACGATGAGATAAATTCTTTCGTGAAACGTATGAAGGCGTAACCAAATTTTAAATTTACATTAAGTGTTTGTTAAATATTTCATATGTATTCAAGTCTTTTATTTTTCAAACTTAATTTTATGGATACTAATAATATTGGTAAGAGTTCGAAGTGGTAACTTGGCTTACATATAAACAGTAAAATTTAAATAGCAAGCCCGCTCTCTATCTAGCATTTATGCTACTTACGTTAGCAGGCCAAACCAAAAAAATGTTAGTTTTTCCAATTTAAAGACAACAATTAAAAAAATCTATCATATTGGAAGTGATATAGAAACTTCACAAATATTACCAGTAGATTTAATCAGGAAAAATGTACGCTGCAATACAAACCTAAATAAATTTGGAGCTCTTTGTCGATCCAAGGCATGGAACGACCCTACTCGTAGCACAACACTGGGACAGCTTCTTATAAATTTTCTTGTCCACCTGCATTGGCAACCGCGATTGTAAATCCGCCAGTTTTTCAAAAATTCGGTAGACTTTCGTATAGGTTGACTTCCCATGTCAATTATACCGCCTATTAGGGCAACTAGAAGCAAAAAATAAATCCATAGCAAAAATGCTGTCGCCGGAAACAAATATGGTCCAAACGTCAAAGATGAGTATAAACAAGCTACCAAAAAGATTGCACCATTGAACTGAATAGCTGGCAGGATATATGATTGAAAGCAACTATTAGTAAGAAGCACAAAAATTTGTACTTGTCGGTATTGAACTGAGGCCCAAACGCAAATTTTTCGATTATGACAAGGCTTTAAATTCCAAATAAGTCTGTAAATCAAAGTGGGTAGCTTAAATTCAAAAAATAGATAAAGTTAAAATATATTTAAGTTTGATACGGGTAATAACTTACTTCATTCTAGTGAGCCTTTTGTTAATACAATTGATTGTTGCACATATTGCCGTAGTTCCAAGTGCTCCAAATGGTCCATTGGGTAACATAAATATAACATTTATAAATGGAATCAATATTTTAAATTGTGCGTTGTTGCAATCGCCTAACCAACAAGTCAGTGGTGTTTTATGGAAACAAGGTAGCAGCAGTGAAATTATGGGAAACACGACGATAAACAAAAGTACAACAAAAACCGCGCATCCAGCCAATAAGAAAGGAAATAAAACACTGTCGTATTTCCTTGTAGTTACTAAAGTACTATTGAAAGAATTGACCGGCCTTTTTATGGATGATGGAAGTATAACGTTGAAAAGCTGACAAAATTCGGTGCCCAAGGTATTAAAAGCAAAGTAGGCTATAAGAGAAGCTGACTTTGCAATTAGAAGAGTTCCATGGTATAGCAATGTGATCAAATTTATTTGCGAATCTGTAAAGCAAAAGTAACAAAACTCAAAAATTGTGACGCCCAACGAGATATGTAAAAGTGGTGGCCTGTCACGTAAATGAGAAGTAGGTAATTGTAGGTATAGGTATAATGTAATAGTATGTAGGTATATATATATGTATATGTTATGAAATGAGATATGTGAAATGGAATGATATGGAAGAAGGAGGCCAGT
>JAQFZH010003027.1:0-14807 GCA_034695485.1 Entomobrya nivalis | reverse complement strand
TTTATGATGATACTGACGACAACAAGGAGGATGATGGAGCACGGCACTTACAACATGAAAATTGCATTTTAAACAGTTGAACTTGTAGTGGGCATGTTAGTCAGGTAAGTAGGCAGGATATAAACATTTTGTGATAAATGATAAATGGACAACAAAACTGTTAACAGGAGACAGCAAAAAACAAGCAGGCTTGCTTAGTGAGGCATATCATGAGCATTAAAAGTAATAAGTTAAGTGAATAACAGGTACCGTGTCAAAACGATACTGAAATATAGGCAGCTATAATAATAATTACTACATTGAATTCGTTTCAACTTTAAGTGAGTCAAAACGTTAGTGGTGCCCTGCCTTCATCTCTCTGTCTGGCTGCTATGCTGGCAGCCAGAGCAGCACCTTTGAATAAATTTTGTCTTTTGAAACAGTTTTCTACACAATTCCTCCATTCCATATCAATAACTCTGAATGCACCTATGTCTCTCTCTCTACTATTTGGCTGAGAATCCCTTTTTCACACCTTATTTTATTTATTTCAGGGACAAATCTTCAAAATGCACCAACAGATCTGTACGTATGGTACGTTTCAAGACGACAGGGGATGAAGGCCATAATGCCACACCATAATGTCATTTAATACACCACCAAACTGCACTTGTTACTTTTTCTTGCTGTCTTTTTGCTTATCATCTCATGTCCTGCCTTCTTCTCTTCTCTCTCTGTCCTTTTTTTCAAACAAAAATCTTTTTCCATTATAATCATACTGAGGACGACAATGACGTGTTTAACTCCCTTGTATTGTCTTGTCACGGTTTTGTAGCTGCCTTTTACCAACTTGCACACATGCACAAAACGTTTTTCATCTTTTATTTTCTTTTCTTCATGACACCAACACAAAACACCCCAGTATTTGGGCTAGATTAGATAGCAAGTTCCTTCTTAAAGTGGAACTGATTGTGAATTAAGCAAAACACAATCAAAGAAACAGAATAAAGAAGGAAGACAAAAAAATGACAGAAAATGATTTGACCATTACTTGCAAAAATATAGTATGTATGCTCTATTGAGAAAAAAAAATTCTCTCAATCTCTCAATAACGATCATTTTATTTTTATATTTATTACATTCATTATAACTTCTTTTGCTTATACACCAACAGTTTTTTTTGACATAGTCATGTCGTAAACTTGGTCTTGTTCTCTATACACCTTTCATTCATTTTGTTTTTATTGACAGCTTACAGTAAAATTGAAATTGCCTATAAAGTACATCCATTTAAGATTAAAATGGATAGACACATACATCAAACTTTTTTTTCTTCATATTTATAATTCATTCAAAAACGAGAAGAAAACAACTTGTATTTTGTTTCGTTTATCTTCTCCACTTTATCTATCCATCTTGGCGAGAAGAAGAAAGAAAAACATAGCATGCGTAGGCAGACAACCAGTAGACACAACATTATTATTATTCTTCATATCGTATCGTAATCATCAGCAGCATGGACGCATCGAGGACACACACAGGACAAGAGACAATTTCTTTTTTTCTTTATAAATTTAAGTGCGTGTCCTGTCCCTGTCCGTTTTATATCAACAAACAATTAAAAAGGAGCACACTCACATTAAAAAGGAGAAATATATGCACAAGTTTTCTTAGCCGGTCCTACACTCTCAAATATATCATCATTTTTAACGATTTGCTAACGACACGACAATCATTTTGTTTTTATAGTATTGCTCCAAATTCAATAGTCGAGTCAAAGGTCCTCATCCTAAAACAACCATTTTGGCTTGTTAGTAACAATCGTTTAAACACGTTTAATACCACCGCATAGTCAATACAAAGTAAAACATAATATGTTGTTTTTTAAAGTGTTGGTAGCTTTTGGTGCTATTTATTACAGCTTGGGCATTTGCTGTGGAGACCCTATATTTTTTTCTTTAAACTTATACCACAACATTTAACCAATAAAAGTGTAAATTATTTTTGAGGGCTGTCGATGAAGATGCAGGTGAGCATGTGCAGAGGAAGCAAAAATATGGTTAGCCCCTTTCCTTTAGCTTTATTGAATTTACAACTAAAGGAGAAAAGTAATTACGAGCAAATACTAAACTTCTCTCTCCTCTCCTTTTTTCTCCTAAACTACGTGTGTACATCATCTTTATAATCACCTCGCATACAAATAGACATTTAAAGTCAAATCAGAACTCAAGTCAAAGATGTAAAAGTGATGTACAAGAAGACACGCGTAATAAAAGCAGGTTTTTCTGTGTTTCTATGTCATGATAAATCTGAAGCTGGTGAAGAGAGATACATAGATCTGCTGCTTCATCTGCACTTGTACCATAACAATAATGGCCATCACACACCAACCACCGTGTGTGCCATGTGTGATGTGTTCAATATTTTGAATCCCTGATAAGATTTTTCCTTGTACAATCTTTCATTCATTCTTACCAAAATATATAATAAAAAGAAACATGATCGTCTTACTGATTATTGTGAGAGGCTGAAGAAGAAGGTGCCGTGTGTGCACTTCAAATAAAGAAAATTATGTACATGAGACATAAAATGTGTGAGCCTACTTTACAAGTTTGTCCCTCACATTTATACATGTACATTTTATACATATCACATAAACTATAAATAAAAGTAAGTTTAATGTGTAAATAATATATATTTATGCATGTACACACACACGACACGTTCATCTTGTTTATTAGCAGTAGTCAAGTTTTCTTTTCACAAATATATAATGTGTACATTGAATTGTCAGCTTCCGAGGCTCATCAGTGATGTATCCGGCTTTGACTTACTTTACTAGGTTTACTTGCACTTTTTCCTCATGATGTCAAAAGCCGAAGAACGAGAAGGCTTACTTTTTTGCTATATGGGCTTGGGCTCTGCTCTCTCTGGCTTTTTCAAACCAGCCATGTATGAACTTTATTGCGTTTTCACTCTCGCTCTTTTCTTTACGCTTTCAATGTAACAACCTATCATATCGTTTTCATTTGCGATAATGATCAGCAGAAACGGGAAGGAGATAAAAATGTTGTTGATGATGATAATAAATGATATGATGACGATGCTCAAGTTATACAGAGCGTACAGAACGATGACGATCAACATTTAAAAAATTATAAAGATAATAAAATGCTGACATCGCATATCGCATTGTATGGTGTCTTGTAAGAAAAGTATGTTCTTATATCTTTAATGTGAAGTTATTGTCTGTGATTGTTTGCGTATTCTGATGCTGATCGATATGATATGATTTGATGATATGATGTGATATATGATCATAATGATATGATATTGTCTCTTTGATAGAAACGAAGAAAAAAAAAGCGATCAATGATGGTAGTGTCAGGTACGACGAAAAGGAAGACAAGACAAGACAGTCAAATGAGTAAACAAATACCCCACGCTATGCGCATATCATATTCTTATTTTTTTTGTATCAAAAGCAAAATTCAATTCTCATCTTGTCAACCGCAAAAGTTGACTACTGCAGCAGAACGCAGAGAACAGAAAAGAGACAAGATGATAAGATGAAGTATACATGAGAGATTCACGTTTTTTGTTTTGTTTATATAAAATTGTCTATCTGGCACGAGAGAAGAAAAATTGAATGTATATTTTTGTATTCTGCGTACCATTCTTCTGTGTTCAGGCACAATATTTGCATAGATCCACTTCCTCCTTTTTCTGCTCTCCTTGCCTTTTTTTTAATGCATTATTCAGCAAAAATAAAATTCTCAGTTTGGTTCGTTTGCTAAAAAAAAAGAGGTAGGTGGATGGATGGACGTGTGGATGTATGGTTTGTTCATAGAGATCTAGTTGCCGACAGAAAAAACCAGATACATACATTAAATCGAGAGAAGGATTGGGAATATCGAGAGATTATTGCCAAAAAAAATACAAGAAGGAGACTAGTTGAAAAACAAGGCGTGCATATAGAAAGGTTCTATCGCGTAGTAAATTTTGATATTTAAATGCGTGTAGTCAAGCCCAAGTTTTGTGCTTACTGCAGATTTTCAAACTGCTTTGCTAAAATGTAGTCCACTGCGACTGCAGAAGTCTCAGCCCTGTACAGCAAACCATTATCGTGCAAGACTTGAGGCAAGGCAAAATACGCAATAAACGAAATAAAAACTTGTCTTGTGAGTGTGTGAAATGAAAACGAAAGGGAAAAGTAAACAGCAGCAGAAGCAGCGTTCGATATTTTTTTAGTACTTATCTTAGCGATGCGCTGCTGCTGCTGATTAGCTTCAGAGAGATATCTTTATGAGTGATCATAGCAGTATTGTTTAACACAATGCACTTTTATCGCTGTGCTCCAGTTCATTAGTTATGGATGCGGTTTTTCTTTATGCTCATTGGTCTTTTTTCTTTTGATCAGATTAAGCGAAGTATGACGAGTCGAGTAATTTTTACACGTGATTGGGATTTAGTATCTGTAATAAATTCTTATGATACTTTTTGTTAAACTGCTGAAATATATTTTTTGAAAGGGAAAACTCTTGCCAGAAAAATGTCACAGACAGAGAGAGAATGGGTGTAATAGGTGATCGGCTGGCTCCAACTCAACCTATATTTTGAGAATATGTCAATTATATAAAATGTGAATTCAATACAAAGTAATTCAATAGTAGCAGATATATATATATTCATGTCATCATCACCACAGACCAGACGGAAGTTGCAAATCATATCAAGAGATTGCGGCGAACGTTGCTGATCTGATGATAATAATTATGTCGCCTTGTTTTTTGTGTTTTGTATTTTTTATAAATCTGCGGCTGCGGTAATTATGTAACAATTTTTTGATCAACATCGTCTATATAATTTTGTGGTTTTTTGGCGCGTTGAAATGTTGGCGACTGTGTATTTATTATCATAATATTTTTAATCTAATTACGAGTTATGTTATGACAAAAGAGAGACGCACGTGGCATATGTGAACGGACGGACGGATGGATGAAAATATATTTATGGTTCCTATTTGGTTTGCCAGCTAATTGAATAACTTTTTTTATGCACAAAAATAATTGCAAGTTATGCTATAGATTTTTTGTTAAAAATATGAATACATAATTAGTGTACTACATTGACTATTTCTTACCTCGACAGAGTCCGTATGTTGCTGCTGACGTCTGCCATGATTATGGAACTGGTGATGGTGATGCGAGCCTATTGATCCTTGATTATGGCTGCTCCCATTGCTATTACTACTTGAATTATTGTTCTGACTTTGAGCTGCTGTTGTGAACAGGACAGGAGACGAGCTAGCCGATGACGACGACGAGGAGGAGGATGACAGTCGTGTCATCTCCGAACTTGAGTACGTGCTGTAAATCAACAAACAAGAAACATATTTTAAAAATTTAAATCAAAAGCCAATAAAAATAATGAGTCAGAAAGTTATAAAAAAAGGTAGGTACGCTCTCTAAAAAATGATTTGATTAAGTAAAACGGACTCCTCCCTTCTTCAAGGGAGCAGGAGAGAGAGAGTGGATAAAGTTGAATTGAATAGGATGCATCGCATCATCATGGCTATTATTATTTTGGCGTGCCCAGTAGGCACCCATCATCTCATTTATTTATTCTGTACACTCAAAATTCCATTGCATTCAAATGCATCATAATTTTTATTCAAGTTTTGCACAAAATTAATCTTAAATTTTTAGATGAAAATGAGCATAGCCTTGAGATGTCATCATCATATCATAATAAAAACATGTTTATGATTTTTCAAAATCAAAAAAGTAATAATTCTTTTTTTTTGCCTGCTGAACCCCTGCTGATAATTGTGCACCGCCACTGCTGACATTGCCACCGCTTCAGCATCAATATCATGTAGCATTAGCTCACGAATGTACCATTCATTAATGCCAGGTGACGTCATGTTGTAAATTTCAGCTCTTTGTATACTTTTTACATGCAATTTTTGTACAACAAAAAAGTAATAAAACTGTTGTACCCGAAAATAATACCAGCCGAGCAATAACCAAGTCAAGTCAAATGTTGAAGTTCACTTTACATTTTTTAGTACCATTATCCGTACCACAACAATGACAAGTGTACCTGTCTATTAAAATGTGAAATCTAACGCACACACACGGAATTCGTAAAAAAAGCAGTATAACAGTACAGTCCTCTGCTTCACACAGAGAGAGATCAACCTGCTTGTTGGACAGAAGTTATCATCGGCAGAAATCAACACGGCAAGAGACCTCACAGGAACTAAACACCATCACCGCCACCACCAATGATCATCATTATTATTGTACCACCACAACTGCCGCCACTACACATTTCCAACAAGGTATAGAGAGAGAGATGCGATACGATAATGTAGTAATCTCTGACGTTTACGCCTGTGTCCCTAAAGTATGTTTTTATAAACCATTTAGTTACAATAAAAGGGATTTTCAGATTTTTTTTCATTTGTTAATGCTGCTGGACCACTATTTAGTCAAGACCTCACAAGAAACCACACACGAAGATGAAGATGATTTGGATGGATGGATGGAAAGGCGGAGGATGATATGCTTCTGGACATGATCTTTATATTTCATCATCAATCTCTTCGCACAAATCTGGTTGAGAACTAAAATACTTTCTTTCTCAATAATGTTCTGTTTTTAATTTTTTTTACTGCTCCTGAGAGAAAAAAATGTTTCCAGAAGAGGAAAAAAAATTCGTTCCAGTTATAAATGGTATTGTTTATTGACTTGAGACTTCAACTTGAAGGCCAAAGTGATATACAGATTACATGCTTAAAAATATTTATTGCGTGTGGACTTTGTTTTGTTTCAGAGAGAAAGAAAATCAGGGAGAATGATGACTATACTTGAAACTAACGACAGGCAGAGGCAGAACTACAAAAATTGCTTTGCTTGCTGCTATTTAAGGAGAGACCCTTTTCCCGAGAGTGGGACGGAGCCCAAAGCAATAAAAATCAGAATGATCGCCTTTCTGAAAAACAACTCAAGTATATATGCTTGTTGGGCTAAGAGCCTCTCTGAATATCATCATCAGGTTTCGGGATTAAGAACGTAACTGACAGACCTTTTTTTTGCGTTTCAGTGTGTGTTTTTCAGCTCACATCGTCAATTTCATCATCGTCAACTGTGAATCTCCCATAATTGTGTGATTTGAGGACTACTAAAAGGAACCCTTTATCTCCAAACAAAACTCTTTTACTCCTTTTACTTCTCTGGAGAAGCTCTTATGCACATGGAAAAAGGACTCCCCTGCATTGTACTCATCTTCTCTTTCGTCCAATCCAATCTACTGACCTTTTTGTTAGAAAATGAGGAAAAACCTCAGAATTCCTTGATCCGTGGAAAATAGCATTAAAAGCCTGATGGCTGAATGGCAAAAACACCACCGTGGCTAATCCTTATGATATGACGACGATGATGATCATGATGATGGTGATATGGCGATCTTATATGATATCCTAATGCTCTAATCTAACCATGCCTTATAACCACTTCAACTTCATTATTCCATTCATTCTTTCACGACATTCGACAAGACTTACTTTTTCTCATGACGTGAATTGCTCTTTTTTTTACTCTGTTGCGATAATAAAATGAAAGTTACGTACCTTTACGCGTTTTTTGTGTGTGTACTACATACGCATTACATGTGTGTACACGAACATTCAACCCGTTTTCATTTTCATTATAAAAACTCTCTCACCACCACCAACTCTCAATTGAACAAAAACCGTGGAAAAAGGCTAACAACAGCAAAAAAAGCCCCAATAAATGAGCAACAATAAAGAAACGAAAAGAACAAACAATGGACATACTTAAAGCATGTACGTACGTAACCTAATGTGCGTATCCTATTCATTATTATTAGTATATGTATGTATTACAAAATGTTACAGCATTTTTTATTCATTGCCTTACCCTTCTTTGATTGCGCTAATGGTGAAAATGAATAATGATTTTTTGAGGTTTCAAATCAAAATCCCAACCAAATCCGACTTTGTTGGTGTTTTTTTAATATTCACACACAAAAAAAAAGAATCTCACTTCAAATAGTGTACGCACAGCACACACTGTACACAAAAAAATGAAACAAAGATAACAGAAATTTCTTAAGAAATTGGTTTTTTCCGCACACTATAAACCAATCTTTTTTTGGATATTATTTCAATGAAGACATGACAATAGGCACAGAATTTCCAATTGTGCGATAAAAAACCTATTTTTATAAGTCTTATGTGCGCATTATCATCTTACTGATCAGCTATATTTACACTCTCTCACAACAACCAAAATGAGTAATGATTTGAGCATTGTGATTCTGTTCTCTATGCTATTGTTATATAATCATCATCAAACTAAGCAAGTAGACACTGTTGACAATAAAACGACAAGTAAATTACTAACAGTCGTCTCATGTGGTTATAATGTCATTATTCATTATCATTACAGTTGACTCACTCAACTCACTTTCACTTTTTGACTTGTCTGATATTTGTCAAAAAAAGAAACAAAAGGGAAAAGTGACTAGCAGCTTAATTTGATAATTTTCTAAAAGTACAAAACTTGCTAATAAACATGAGCAATGAGATGACTTGATGAACACAATGGCTGACTATATTCGCCAACAAAGTGTAAAGAGTAAACCTGGTGCTCTTTACCCTGCTTAATTAATTAATAAATTACAGTAACTGCACAGCAGTTGCTGGTAATGTGAAGAACAACAAAAAAATGAAAGAGGCACAGGATAACACTGTAGCTATTTTTACAAGAGAAATAGTATAAAACCAAGTTTTTAAATGAGATTCAGCAGTTGCTGGAGATGAAGTTTATAAGAGGAAAAGCTTATTGAGACTGGCTGAGCTTTCTAGAGAAGAGGATGCTGATATTGACGATAATGATGATGCTTTTACTCTCACTCTACTAGACTTTTTCTTCCTCAGGAGGTTCTCCCTTGTACAGGAGTTTGTGTAGGAGTAGTAGTACTACTAGTTGTTGTAAAAAATGGAAGAAATTGACGGGAAACAGAAAGTGAGTGGGTGACTATTATCCGTCTTCCTTTCTCTGAGTAATACTTGCCGCCTTATACTCTTCGCTTTTTCTCGTATTTCCTCTCACTCGTGATTCTTTTGCTGTTTTTTTTACAAAGACAAACAAACAGAATGACCACACTACTTACTCACTCAACTCAAAATACAATAAGGAAGTACTCTCAGAGCTGCTGGTGGACAAGGAGAGAGTAAAAGTGGAAACTAAGATATGATAGCGACGAAGGATACTATAACTTGGAAGAGGATCATGGAGACCGAGAGAGAATGTATGCACCCAAAGAAAACGTATATAAACAATAATAAAAAAGTAACTGCTTTCCAAGTATCAGCTCCAAGAGAGGTCTTTGGGTAACAGTGACACTGTTGTATTTGTGATGGGCTGGCTGACTAGTTGGAAGTTTTTTGGAGAATGATGATGAAGGAATGTATGTAGATGAATGAATGAATATACATATATTTTTATAGTTTAGTTGTGGATATGTAGATATTTTCATAGTTCTCATTTTCTAGTTCTCCAGCAGCAGGTTGAATATTATAGTAGGAAAATTATATGTAGTTTTCTATTAGTGCTATATATAGCCTTCTTACACCACCGTACGCTTGTGTGTGATATGAAATGAAAGTAAAATCGTGAGAGAAAAGAGAGAGAAGCCATCAAGAAGAGTAAAAAGGGGAGCTCAAGCATAGAATGGCTGGATATGGTTTGGCTCACTCACTCACTCTCGCTCACAAAAAGCAAGCAAAAAAACGCTCCATTACAAAATGTTATACAAGCCATGTTGTTTCCTGCACTATAATATGTATGTACAGTGTCTGTACTATAAAACTATAACGTCTTGGTGTAGTCGTCTCGTCTCTGTAGGAGTTTTTTTTAGTACTCTGGCTGCTTCTACTTGAAAAGTCTACTAGATTAACATTAGCATCCCTACACCACCCTCGCTGCTTGTTAGGTTCGCTCTGAAAAACTTTTTGTCCGGGTGTTTTTGCCATTTTATACCTATATATAGCGAGTGCAGAGTGTGTAGAGTCAAACTAGAGAGAAGGAACAAAAACATATAGGAAAACACATATAGACTGGTGGCGGTGGTGGTGGAGGAGGGAGATGAGTGGAGAAACCACACAAGGAAGAAGAGACGGCATTGCAAGTTGCAAGCTAAGAATTGAAGAAAAAGAGGGAGAAACTCTCTGGAAGCAACCAAGTTTTTGTGTACAAATCTAAAGCTTTTTGCTTTGCTTACACGGGTTTCTGCTTTTCAAGTGAATGTTTTTCGTTGAGTTTGGAAATTGGAATCGCTGAGAGATAGAGTCAAGTAAAGCAGGAGAGTTCACTTCCCTTTTTCCATAATAACAAATATTCTATATCTACCTTGCTTTTGGCTTATCGTTTTCAGCTTGCTTGCTTGCATTGCAACAACACTGAATTTTTGGGTACATTTGCTTGCACATGACAGAGTATTGTACAGGAGTATTAATGATTATCTGCTTTTATACTACTACCATCGCCATCATCAACAGTAAAGTCATGAAAAATGTATGGATGGATGAAACTACAAGCACCACTATCAGAGTGAGAGAGCGAGAGACCAAATTCTAAAACAAAGGCATTAAAATACAATACATATATATGTTCCACAAATACACACAGTGTATAAACTAAAACAGAGCTTTTAATACAATAGGTACATTTAATATAGAGTGAACAACAAGAGTCAAGATTTTCTCATTTACTTTGGCTTGGTTGACTATTACAAAGTATGACTACGACACATCGTCAGAGTCAAAGCGGAAGAAACAAGGAAAATGGAATGATGGGGGAAAGGTAAAATTATCAGTTTGGCCTAAACTTGGCTCCTTCATTCTAGCATGCATGCATGATACTAGCTTTGGCTACTGCATGTTACACCACCACCACCGTTGGAGTTGTTCCCTGCTAGGCCAGTCTTTTTTATCATTATCAACATCACATGCACCATACCACCAGAACCAGACCAGCAGAGTATAGTATCAAGCTCACAAATAAAAATAATAACAACAGTGTGAACTGCTAAGCTCCAATTCAACTAAAAAGAGAGAAAGAAAGGATAAAAAGGAAAACTCATTTGATATAGAAGCGGCGGATATTTAGGAACTAAAAAGTACTCTGCAACTTGTGTGTACATGCTTATGATACGAAGAACAGAGAGAAGCATGTTGTCGTTGCGAGTACAACAAAAGGAAAAGTACCACAAAGTGCAAAGTTTTCTCTCTTATAATTTATTATATGCGCTATTATTATAATAATCGTAATAACAATCTACAAAGTAATTTTTAGATGGATAGATGGATGGGAAAAAGAGTCATTTTTGCCCTGCTCCAATAAAACTGGCAAAAAAAATGTACACAAGAAAGAGCACAAGTAAAAGACGCAAGTGCAACTTTTGTCAAAAATGCTGGCCTGGCATGGCACACCACCGCTGCCATATTACAACTTCCTCTTTTTCATTGTGGCTTGTGTTCTCTCTGGCAGCTGGCTTTTATTATGGGAGAGCCATGCCTTACTTGCTTGCTGGAGTTCATACTTCATACTTTCTTGTCTTGTTATTGTGTTTTGTGTGTGTGGCTTTAATATATTATATGCACTCAGCTTCTTTATAGGCTGATCTACTAGTCTGAAAATGTCAGCACCCATTTTCCTTCTTTGAGAAAATGGAATTCCAAGCCAAAAGAATAAAGGAAGTAACAAGAAAATGTTTTATGCTACTGACTTTAATATAGTTTGTATGAATATGGACATTCTTTTATACTTTTTATAACCAATTTTTTTTTGGCAAAAATAGAAAAAAAATCGTTGCTTTTTTAGTTCATGGCTACTAGATCTACACCACCGATGGGATGGTCGGGTGAGAGCCAAGCTCGTGATCGTCGTGGTATGAGTGTGTGTTTTGTATGTGGTGGCATGTACGGTAGGTCTATATCAAAGGGCTTTTTGGTTGGTTCTGGTCTGGTCGACTAACTGACTCGGCAGAAAGAAACAGGAAGTCATTCTCCAAATCTAAAGACCAGAGTTTAGATTTTTTGCATTTTTATTCTGTTTTAGAAGGCTGATAAGAGAAGTTGGCTCGTTTTGCTGGATATCAGATTCAAATGAATGTATAAGCTTAAGCTTGCTCACTTGACTTGTGAACACGAACAAGATGTCTGGAATTTCGGAAATGAAAAAGAAAGTAATTTTTTCATCATTTAACTTATTCTTTTTTGGAGTTTTCTTGTAATGGGTTATTACAACTATTAGAATGGAAAAAGAACGGTGATAGGGAAATGAATATGGAAAGTGTAACTGAGGCTGTTTGTATGAAAAATAGAACATGAAACTGCTGCTGTGTAATTTAATACAACACAAAATGGGATGTAAAGTGGTCTCTTAGGACGAAAGCGGAAGAGATGACGATGACGATCAAGAGGAGTAAATGGCAAAGAAATGTAAAAAAGGGAGAAAGAGAAAGAAAACAACCCTTAAGCGTTTTCCCCATAACATAACTTTTTGTAGTAAAAAATGCTTACATAATATGCATACATACATATGCATGCATCTCTCTATTTTTCGTATTTTGCAGAATAACAAAACAACAACAAAAAAGTCGAGAGTCCGTGTCCAAAGACTACTTATTTTCTTTTTCCTGCCATTTTTCTCTCTGTCTACGACAGAACACACTATACAATACTGACAAGTTTGTTTGGCAGTGGAAAAAGTAACAAAAAGTGAATAGCAAAAATTTGTAGATCTCTCCAAAAAAATTGCATGCACTGCACTGGCACTGACAGCAGCATACAAAGAAGAAGAATATTATGAGAGTAGGTGGGAAAAGCAGTTGAATTACTTAGTATGAAGTTGCATGAAATGTATTGCGCTTTGGCTTTGTAGTTTTTTTTCGTAGTAAAAAGTAAAGTAGTCCAAACCACCACGCTTTTACGCTGATTAAACCTGAATACGTAAACAAGAAAACATTCATATAGGTATAAACTGTAGGTTGATAGAAAAGACCTGTTCAGTTCAGTTCACTGCTCGCCCACTCTTTTTTTATGTGAAGTATTATTTCATTCCAGAGAAATGTACGTGAAGACTTCTAGGATTTTTCCATTCACTCTCCAACTCCAGAGTGAAAGTTGGAGAAGGGAGTGAAGTTGGGAGTGAGTAAAAAATAAAATGAGTCACTCTTTTAGATTTCAGCGAAAAAAAGCCCAATAATCATCGTCATATGCTATTTACTACATACACACTGTATACACTACAGACGTACACATAACAATTTCACTCTTCTACATTTTGGCAATTTTGGCGAAATAACAGCGAGTGGAACTCTCCAGATTGATGAAAGCAATAACGCTTTCCCTGGAATAATATATACGTTTTGTTGAATCGCAATAGTGGATAGTACAAGAGGCACTCTATTCTGTCAAGAAGGAACAAGCCGGATATAAAGCCAATTCAGTTAAAATGCTATCATCACCACCGTCATCATCATCATCATCGCCAACATCTTGAACCATGAAAAAAAGAGCACCATACAATACCAATCCCTTTCTTTCCACGGCACGGTCCACCACACAACCAAGTTAACTTGATTTTCATTATCTTCTTTAGTGTCAGTGTGATGAAACCACTCAACACTTACAACAACAATTGCCTTCCTTATTCGCACTCTCTGACACAAACGATGAGACGAGAAGTTAAAGTCCAGACAAAGAAAGAAAGTATCACACACGCCCACGCATCACACTAACTGATATCCAACATTTTTTCGTTTAAGTGATATAAAGAAAAAATCATCAAAAATTCTGATTCCCATCACACATCAGCTATATAGCAGTAAACCAAGTTACGTCAGACAAAATATAATGCCCTAAATATATCATCCAATAAAAACGCAAAAAATAACACCATAATATTTACTTTTTTATGAGAATATGTATAAATGGAATTTTCCTTTGTTTAAGAGCATTCATGTTAACGGGAAAAACAGAAGAATATTGCATAAATTCCAATGATGAAAGAATTACCAACTCGTGGCCTTTTTTGCTTGTTTTTTGGACTTCTCCGTTCCCTTCTCATGAATTTCCACACAGTTGTAAAAAAATAGTCTAGCCGAAAGAGAGAGAGAATCGAGTCATCGTTTGTTTTTGCTTCTGGCTAACGGATAAATCTCAATTCAACTCGTGATGATTATTTCAACAGAAGTGGAAACCGTTTTTTATGCATTAGCACCCTGAGAGCAATATAAGCAAAACCAGAGCAAAAATCCTCTTCTGACACGAATTGTTACATTTATTTGTAGCGGTACAGCCACAGCCGAACACAAGAGGATGAAAGGCTATGCGTATAGAGAAATAGTGATGGAATGAAAGAACAGGAAGAAAAAAAGAATTCCAACCAGCCAGCAAAAGAGAAGATTAGATTTGGTATGCGAACAATTTCTACATGCTACATTGATGCTGACTGTGTGACTATGTGAATCGTCTGACTTGACGCTGCTGTTCCTGTCATTTACATAAAAGCGCCTCTTGCCCAAGAAAGAAAGAAAATTCAAAACTTTTTTTTTCCTTTTGTCACATTTCGCTTTGCCTTTGATACGCTTACTTTAATAGTACTCCTCCTCCGGGTTTTTATGTGTATGACTATTATTATTACCACTGATATTGTATTTTTTCATTCATTCGAACAAGAAACAGTCTACTTGACTGGTACATTATAAAAATAACCGCTTCATATTCTCAA
>JAQFZH010003026.1:0-14812 GCA_034695485.1 Entomobrya nivalis | reverse complement strand
ATCATGGCCGATCTTCCAGGGCCGTCTCTTGGTTTTGGATACATTTGTTCCGGAGTGAATGCCTCGGTACATACAGTCGTTGTAGTGTAGTATATGCAGATTACCATGCTCATTAGACCAACTGTAGTTCCCACACCGTATGTCGCGCAAGTTAGCATTATGATTAGAGGAACAATATTCCAAGTGAGTTGAAGCGGCATTTCGAAATATTCTTCGAACATTTGGTGATGTGGTTCGATCTTGTTGCTTAGTGCTCCCATTATACCAAATGGGAGAACGAGGGAAATGCCAATTGTAAAGTAGAGCAGTGTGGTTCCCACCTTGTTTATAAGTTTTTGGTCATCCGTTAAGGTGAGTTCGCCTTTTTCAATGAGAACTGCAAAAAAAAAGACGATATCTCATTTTAAATCTCTAAACATTATTGATAATTTAGTAATGATTTAGTATTTTTTTACCCGAGAGCTTCTTGTTGTAGTTTAGTAACTCGTTGAACAGTTTCATAAATACTTTTCTTCGTTTGAGGAATATGTAGTTGAGAAAGTTGCAACAAGTTATTAGTAAGATTTCTCCGGCTTGAATCATTAAGGTTGCAAATTCTCGTAAGCTTCGAGAAGATTTTTCGTCATCATCCTCAGATTCTTTTTCCTCTGGAATGCCATTTGAGCTGGTTTTTAGATACATATGAAGACTGTGAAGAACCACAAGCCAGATTCCACCGTTAAGTCCCATGTACCTATTAAATGGAGGGACATATTAAAGTGAATGGAAAACATTTCTGAATGAGTAGGGTTTTTCGGCGACTTACATTCCATATATAAGATACGGCGGAGCTGCAATGAGTTGATCCGTTTTTGAATCCCAAAGATAGTAGGTTCCAAATGCAAATTTTGTGAGTTTTATGCGGAGTCCAAAGTGTTTGTAAAACTTTGAGGGTAGCATTTTAAATTTGCTGACAAAATGGTGTATTCAATTACAAAAGTGATATTTGTTTTAGGGGAAAAACTTGGAAATTTGTGGAATTTAAGTTTCTAAAATTTATATTTAAACTTTAGGGTTTATCGGAGTACTTCTGTGCTAAATAAAGTGCAATAGGAGACTGCATTTGTATGACTATGAGTTTGGATATTTTTGTCATCTAAAATAAGTTGTCAGCGAAGAAAGTTTTTTTAGTGCTAAAATTATTTTTAGCATTAAAGCATACATTCAGCAGTATAAAACTTGTACATTTGATATATTAATAAAAATTAGTCGACAAATTTTTTTTACATTTACGTCTTTCTTAAATTAGAATTTCCAGGAATTTCCCTTTGAATCTTGTGTAAAAATACCTTTGGTCTATATAATGTGGTTGTGTTAAATTAAATATTAATCTTACATGACAACCATGTTTCATGCATTTTTTTATATTCTTTAGAACGAATAACTTATATATAGCTTCTAACAAATTTTAGAAGGTATATATCCAAAAATGTTAACATGGTAAAATATGTAAAACAGCATCATATAAAATTCGAACTACCCAATATAACATTTCGTGTACAGTTTGAGAGAAAAAAATCAGCCAAGTTTATTCTTAATACGTTAAGTTGCAATACATGCTTATATTTTATTATATACCTTATTTAAACTAATATCTTTACTAGACTTGAGGGAACACGGTTTTAACATAAAACTAGGTATTTGGTAAGATATGGGCATAATTTTGTTCTAATTTTAAACACTTTATTCAAATAATTGCTTTCTAATGTCATAAATAGTTATATTTTTATTTAAATATAAGCCTATTAGAAATATAATAATAATTGATTAGAATGCTAACGTATTCATTATGCACCCTTACTCTTAAAGGCGCCATATATATGTAATAACTTGAGAGCATGTTCTCGTATTATCATGAACGGGTACCAGACAAAACTTACTATTTAACAGAACTTGTTTACCTTATCTAGATAACATAGTGTTGTACACGGACATTGCATGTAGCATTTAGAAACTACGTCATATTTTATGTTTGTCTTGATGAGCCAAACAATATCATCCACTTAAATGTTTAATAACCGAGACATAGTGTGTGATTTTAACCAACAATGTTACCTTCGTCGGCCAAATTAATATCGATGTGATGAATATGTTTCTTCGTTTTAGACAAAATAAGGCTATTCCTAAGTCCCTTAGAATTTTTTAAATATTCTATTACTTTACAACAAAGATGTATTAGTATTATGATTAAAAGATTAGGAAATTTGATTTAAAGCTCAAAATTGTTTTATTAATTGAAAGATCTGTGGGATTTATAAGAACTCCGAAATGTTTGTAGAAATATATATGAAGCATATTTGCTTATAAAAGGAATTGCTAAAGGACCATTCGTTGCCATGGAGAAAAATAATTCCTATGTTTTAAAGCCACCCGAATTTTACGTTTAAATATTTATTTTCAGTAAAAAGATGTATTTGTGGAATTTTTGAATGTTGTAAATAAGATGCGAGGTTGAATATTTTTAACATTCATAACCAACCCACTAAATAAAAGTGACTACTAACTCAGGACAAGGTATTTTCTAATGCTCTGTCTACGTTCGTATTACATGTATTGTTTTTCGAAATATTTCGAAACAAATTGAAAATTTCAAGTTTTGTATGAAAATGAGTTAGCCCTTAGCATATATTATTATAGATTTACGAACTATCTACATATGATGATATGTTTCTATAAAATATTGCTTCGTTCTCGATCTATTCTTAGAAATATTCCGTAGAAATAATAAAAAAGGAAAGTTACTAGGAAATTTTTTTTGCAATAAATTATACTTGAACATGTCAATGTCAGCTATAAAATGTGATGGATTTTTTATTATAATTTTACTTTTTGCATATGTCATTTCAATATTTTTTTCAGAACAAAGAATTAAATAAGGACATAATGCACATTTATGATTTTACTCAAGTTATCTTATTTTAACACCCTTTTTTGCAAAAAAAGTAAATGTGAATAAAATCTATAATATCCTTATTTCAGAAACATTACGAATCACTAGTTCATCTTCAGTTGTTCAATAGACTAACATGGGACACTTACACTTGGAGGGAATCAAGAAATTAAATAAATTATTAGCACTCTATTATCACGTGATATGGAAAAAGCTTCAAATGGCGTAGTCGCTATCCTCTCGTTTACATAATTCTTGTTTTATGCAAAAACAAATCAACCGTTTTCCATTTAATAAATTATTTTGTTACTTCAAATTACATATTGAGATACCAGGCTAAAACACATTTTTATTTTATGATATTCTAACAAGTTATATCTGACTCATTAGCTCAAGTCATGATAAAATATTTATACTTATTGGGCAATGTATCATAACCAGCGTACCTTTTACAAATGTTTCATTCCCATAAATCTTTTCTACGCGTAAACGGTTCTCATTAAATAACTTCATAATGAATCATTGCTAGATATTTGGCGACATTCACTACTCAATAAAATTATAAACACAGTAATTTGTTATGTCAAGTATAATGTCAGCCCAAGCTAATTATTTTTGCAACATGAGCTACATATCAATGAAATAAATGAGTTATGTATCACTTTCCGTATAAATAGTAGTTACTTTATTTTCACCTTGAATTCTATCACTGACATTTGGCAAAGCACCAACTTAAATCCAACCATGTTTGAAGCTCTAGGACTTGTCCCAGAAATCGAGAAAACTCTAAAGTCCCGTCAGAAGTTAACCTTGCTTAAGTTTCCCTATCCACTTGACATATCAGCAGACTCGAAAGGAGTTAAAAAATTCCAAACCTCAGAAACCTACAATAGAATTACTTGGAAATATCTCTTTCTTCTTCAAAGCTCCGTTGTTATATTTGCTTTACTAAGCATTTGGCTAACAAAAGACCAATCCAATTTGTTCTACATATTTCTAAATTTATACAAAGTTGTTTGCTTCACTTTGAGCGCATATTCTGCATACTGCCATCACATATATTCTGTCGACTTTGTAAAGCTCTTAAATGCTTTGATAAATTTCGAGAAAAGATATATCCCAGAAAACAAAGACAAAGCCTACTGGAAGGATAAATCTCAATCCAAACTCGTAAAACTTGGAAGCAAGCTTTTTAGAATGAACCATCTAAACGCGTCTATCTTCTTTGGGGTAACCTGTGCTTTGGCGCCAAATGTTCCATGGAACTTTTTACCAACAATTCAAAATGAGGAGCAAAGTTTGTTCCAAACGACTAAATGTTCCAATATGGTACATCTTCTACCAATTGTTATCAGGGCAACTTTCAATTTCGTTTTCAATTATGAACAATGGCGAATATTCACAAATTTTGGGGCAACCAACATCGTACTAACTTTGCTAATTACTTCATATGCATTGCTGTCATCTTTACGTCTATTTCGACGACAACTTGATATTGAAATAAAAAGAAAAGTTGATTTCGAAAGGAGTGTCCAAATGTATAGAGAAATTCAACTATTGATCAGAAACTACAACATAATTACAAAGGTCACCGTAATCCCGACATATATTCTAATTGGCTTCCTAACGTTTTCTTGTGCAAGTTACACAGTCATTTCAAGATTTTACGAAATGGACATCAAAATATTATTCACATTCACAAATGGAATTACTATTTGAGCTGCAATCTTACTCCTATGCTTTCATTTTTGTGTCAAAATTTATTCTGAAAGTTTGCTTATTTTACAACGACAATATAAAAGTCAATTATTCATTTCACACAAATCTTATGGAATGAGTCGGAAAACTGTGGAAAAGTACTGGCGATCATTTCGCCCATTAAAAATCAAAATCAATTTGTCCGATACTAATTATTTCGATAGGAAAACTCCTCTGGTTATTTTCGAGTTTTCTTCTGTAACAGCAATAGATTTAGTTTTATTGGAAAATGAGGGTCGATAAAATATGTACTTGAATAACGTTAAAAGTCATAACTCAAATATTATAAAGTAAATATACGGCATCGAAAGAGTTCTTATTCACATTAAATCTAATATAAGGTAAATGATATACTAAATCCTTTTACATGGTACTATTTGCAAGTCAAGTAAAGTATTTTATTTTTATATGTGTGCATATGATACAGTTACCATAGTAGCAACGTCATCGAGTAATCTTGTGCCTGCTGCATAAAACCTGAGAACGTCTCCTTGTTCACCGTGTAAAAGGGATATGCTACCTCAATATAAAAGGTAGTGCACGATCTCGCAAACTTTCTAAACAGCAATTTTCTCTCCATTTTTTTACAAGGCTCAAATTTGAAGTCCTCCGAAATATCCACCACAGCCCCAGCCATTTTGCTTTGAAAGTATATCAAAGCCAATGGAGAGTATATACAAGATACAACCACAATATATCCAATCGGACCATCCTCGCGAATTGCTTGTTCATATCTTACAGCAAATACGAGTAGGGTCACAACTATCGCTAAACATCCAACATGATGAAATGCAATGAATACTGACCTAAAAAAGGCATTTAGATAAGTATTCAAAATTTGTTGGATTCTGTACAGATGAACCACTTCTAAATCTGTTAGCTCTCCAAATCCCGCCGTTACGATTTTACATCGACCCTTGCCAATTTTTGGGGTCCACTGAAATTCATCCGGCATCAAGGCTTCGGTGCATATCAACGATGTCATGAAGTACACTGCTATAACAGTCATCATCATACTTAATGTAGTTCCAACCCCAAATGCTGCGACAATCATTATCAGAATGAGTGGTGACAGCTGCCAAGAAAATTCGAGTGGAAACTCGAGCCATTCTTCGAATAGCTGATTGGTCGGTTCGATTTTGGCCTGGAATGCTGCTACTATCCCAAACGGGAGGGTTGACGAGATGAACATGACAAGATAGTTCAGAAAGTTTACTAGTTTTATCACCTTTTCTTGTTCGGCAGTAAGGACAAGCTTTCCGGATTCAATCATTTCTATTAAAGATGGATCCCAAAATTTTATATTAGGACTTTTGCATTAAAAACCTTTCAAAATAGTTTACCTGAAAGTTTTTTGTTGTAGTCCATCAATTGGTTGAAGAGATACATGAAGAGTTTATACCGCCAACAAAACACCAATCCTATAAGGGTGATGGACAACAGGAACAAAATTTCACCAGCTTCAATCATTAAAGTTGCGAATGTTCTCAAGTCCGTTTGCTCTTCGCTGGGATTTCCTTCTTCTGGTAAATTGTTTTGGTTAGTTTTCAGATACATTTGTAACATGTGAATTCCTACGAACCAAAATCCTCCTACTACGCCGGCCCACCTTGAGTATAGATTAATAATTTTATTGTTGTAGATTAAAAATTATCGTAAATACAAAAGGCCTTACATTTGAAATACAAAATAACCCTTTGCTGGCTTTAGGTGTTTTGTATCATTGTCCCAATCAAATAGTGTGCCTGTTGTGAGTAGGTTTATTTTAATTTTGGTTTCCAAATGCTTGTAGAATTTTTGAGGCAACATGATCAGATGCGAAGGCCACTAATTCGCTTTTAGTCTGAGAAGCTACTTGATAACAAGGCAAACTAACTACATAAGACGTTTTATAATTTCCAAAGATATATGTATAGCAGACTGTTGGTTTTAATGTAACTAAAGACTTCTTATCGAAGAACTATATTCGAATAAAATTGCGCAATTTGTGGGAGCTAAGCTTATAATGTTTAAAAAATATGCATAACTATATCTAATATATTTTCTTTAAAAAATATTTCTTCTAAAATCAACAGATACTCAAAAAAGTCAGATTTAAATGTATTTGCAAAAAATAGCGGATATGCTAAGTTTAACTAAAAAAAGTATATAAGTTTAAAAAATTGTAATGCTAAAGAGTTTATATGGAAATCCAATAACATTAATTTGCAAAAATATCTTGCCTTCACATGAAAAACATTTTATATAACTTCTCAACTTGACAAGGGGCGTTCCAGGCAGTCTTACAAAAAATATTAGCCAAATATTTAACTGATAGCCGCAAAAAGAAGCATAGAAAATGTTGTAAAGGTTCTACTGTGGAGCGAAAAATAGACAGAAAGCCTTAACATATATATTTTTAAATACATAAAACGTAAAGGAAATATTTTGATTAGAATTTAATATTGGATGGTTAGATCAAACTCGAATTACAAATGAAATAAATTGGCTCCGATTTTTAACTAAATAACCGTATTCTTCTAATCATTCTATTGTGTTGTGTTTGCATTTATTTAAAAAATAAGTGGAGTTTTGACACAAGTGTAATGAATTAGAAGTATTTCCGTTAAACATCTTTAAGGTGTCATTCTTCCAAAAAAATGATTCCTTCTATACCTACCCATTTAAATAAGTACATATAAGGTTTGTATTTTGAATAAATCGTATATTTTTGGTAATGTGTTGTATTAACAGGCCCATAAATATAAATGGAATGTTTTTATTTGATTTATAGGTAGTTTAAAAATTTGCCACTTATTCATGTTTCACAGTTGGGGCAAAGTGACACAGTAAGTACTCATACATTTAACTGTGCATATAAATTTATAGGGCCTTTTACGAAAAACGTTACAATTTTGTCTTGAATAATTTCAAAGATTTTAAAAAGTTTATTTGCTAATTAACCATTTAAATTCAATTATAACATGTTATTTTTTTGTTAAAACCACATATTCACGTCAGCAGGAGTTGTTGCATCGGGAGTTGTCGCGATAGGAGTAGTAGGCTTTGGGGCGCGAGTACGAGGTGGAGGTCTACCTGTTCCTGGCCTACCTCCAGGTGGAGGTTTTGAACTAAATCAAAAATATAATTATTACATATTAGGATTAGTATTGATCTGAATACAGTTTTTTGATATTTCAATACGGAATTATTACCCTTCTCCTCCTCCACGTTGCGGAGAAGCCATTACTAGAGAAATGGCTACGATAAGGAAAAAGAATAGAAATGCGTAAACCTTCATGTTTGCAAGAACTGCTGAAATAAAACTGTTAGCTGTGTTGGTTGTAAAGGTTGACTGTGAAAATAAAATGAAGACAATTCCGCTTTTATACAGTAACATATTTAAAAGAATGCTTGTTACGTCAACAATATCTGCGTTTTAGTTAAATAATGTATGTGAAAAGCAATAAATTATAGACGTGAAGGATTTTATCTGTTTTAAAAACATGTTTTAATTACATATTCGACATATATTAGCTAGTTTTGCAGTAATATTGTTGGTGGCGTCCATGATAACAATTGTAATGAATTATTTCCAGATGCTATCAGCAGAATATAAGCCTGGACAAAAAAAATATAATCAACACTTGCATTGTGAAACAAAAACTGTTAGTATTTTAATCAACCTTTATAAGCAATTAAAACATACATCATGAAAACAGCTATTTTTATTTTTGGTCAGAATTTTAACAAACACAATAAAACCACAAAGTTTGCCAGTCTTGTGCAATGTCTGTAAGCGTATCTTTACTAATAAATCGTTTTGATGTCAGAAACACTATCAGATATTTTAAAGCCGATTTAAATTGTGAAATATTGTTAAAATATTGTCAAAGTTAATGTCAGTTTACTATTTAAAATGTATTTAGCTTTCGATGCAATATAATTCTGGCTTATAATGTAATGTGTTACAAATCCAATATACGGCTTCCAAATAACTTTGTATACATTCAGCCAGGAATGGTTTTGTATTGCTCTCTTTTCCAATGTTTTTGCGTTTTAACTGTAGAGTTTTATGTAAACATTTGAAATCAGACTATGTATGACTGAACTCAGACAGCACTGAATAAAGACCAAAACATTACATGACATTACATTAATTCTACTGAAAACCCGTATAAAATTTTCGTCAAAAATACGCTTCAATATATCATTAAAGACGCTGATTAAGAACCTAAATGTAATAGAATTTAAAAAGGCACATGTGCTACCGTTTATTGCACAAAATTTGAATACGTTTTTTGTATTAATTGCTATTAACTTTAAACGGTGTATTAAAAACAGTATGCTAGAGATATACTAAAGATAGTATGCATTGGAAACACGTAAAAGGATTTCAAGCTGAACCGAAAGTAAACTTTCTTGGGTTATGTTTCATTTATTCGTATAAAAAATTAGTAATTAATCATTTAACTCTTAGACGGTAGTATAATGGCAGGAAACTATTTGGTGAACTATTTAGATATTTTTAGGTACTACTGTAAATCTACTCCGAATGTTTGCCCATGTTGGCTTATATGAGATGTGTACATATGTATGGCAAAAATGATAACACTGTGGTGTTCTGGTATGTATATATTGCAGAAAAGATTAATTTATTAAAACATTATTTTCACAAAGAAAATTTTAACACGAAAAAACGTCTTGTTAATATTATCGTTCCATGTCTTGGGCTGGTTCTGTAATGTCGCCGCCCTCAGCTGGAGTAGTTGTTTCCGGGAGAGCCGTAGTGGTTGGCCTTGGTGGGCGAGAAGGGCGAGTAGGGCGTGGACGTGGGGATCCTCCAGGTCCTGGCCTGCCTCCTGGTGGAGGTCTAGAATTAAAAGTTAAAAAAATATATTAGAGCTTCCTTTTATCTTAATATGTTTCAACAATAGTATGTATATATGTTACCTTCCTCCTCCTCCTCCTTCACGCTGTGGAGTGGCCGTGGCTAGAGAAAAGGCCACAATAAGGAAAAAGAAAAGGAAGGCGTAAATCTTCATGTTTGGAAATATTGCTTTGTTGTGATGTTACTAGTTATAGGAATAAAAGTTGAGTGTGAAAATATAGTAAGAAGATTTTGGCTTTTATACAGCATTTTTTTATGGATTGCTTATTAAACGGATATAATTTCTATTTTTGGCTACAATGTATGCAAAAAAGTGATAAATTATGCACGTGTGAAATTTTTAAAGGCATTTTGAACAACATATTCTTAATTAATGGGCTTATTTTGTAGTAAAACTGTAAGAATTCTTAATAGCCTTGACAATTAATTTTGCGGAGTCTGAATTCCAGATGGTATCATTCAAATACGTATATTGACAGATATAATAAACCTTTAGATTATTAAAAACGGGCTGCTTATAATTTAATTACTTTTGAGAAGCAATTAAAACGTACCTTATGAAAACGTATCTCAAAAGGTTTTCAATAAATCATTGAAATAGATGACAAGAATATAAAAAAAACACAATAAAAAGCTGTTATGTTTTCTATTAACCATAAAATGGTCAATAAATCAATTTGAGGTCGGAACTACAATTTATTATCTATATTCCAAAGCTAGTCTACATTGTGGAAAATTGGAAATCATTTAATGTCTACTCTAATTCATAATGAGCTGGAACAGACATGCAATTATAATTTATCTTTACAAAAAAATTAAGAGACACGTGTTCTCAGAATAACGTTTTGAAATAGCGATGTACCATATAAACCTTGGATCTGGTTGTAGTTTATTTGCGTTTTATTTGTTTTGCAAAAGTTTCGATCGGACAACTTTAGTAATTAAATTTAAATTAAGCTAAATTACTTGCAGCATTAAATTAACAATAAATCGGTAAATTAAATCTACCTGAACTCATGTACTGATGGACGTTGATTTTCTATAATTTATTACAAATATGTTGACGATATCATCTATCATTTTGCTGGAAACGTTCATCGAAATCAATATGTATTGAAAACATGTCTTTAAAACTGACAAAATCAAGCACCTGAGTAATTTATTGCTTATTAAAAATATTGTCCAAGTTGGGTTCTATCTTCCACACAGTCGAACCGATTTACTTACTGAAACTTGGTATATAGATACATAAGTATATAAAGTGTTACTGTTTCTTATTTAAATAAAACTTGGATGAACATGTTTATCCATTGACAATGATGTCTAGTTCCATTTTAAGGAAACGATTATCCAATTATAAATGTTTTTAAAGTTGCTTTAATTTAATTTATGACTAATAGAATCGGATATCACAGAAATTGTTTCAATAGTACCCTATACTCACAAAATTGATTTAATTTTCTACATTAAATTATTTTAAACTTTTTTAATAGACCAAAGCTTAAAAAACTTGAATCCTTTTCCATGTGATTTTATTCGAGTTGCCTAGCAACCATTTATTTTCCTGGTCGAATGGGTCCTCTTGGTGCGGCATGATTTCCACCACCTGTAGTAGTTCCTCCACCGGTAGCACCTCCACCTGTACTACCACCACCACCAGTGGTACCACCCCCTCCAGTAGTACCTCCACCAGTAGTACCACCACCAACAGCAGGATTAACTGGACCAGTAGCAGGGTCATGAGTTGGTACACTCGGTAAATTTAAAATTCTCGGATCCACACCTCCATGTTCCGTATTTCCAGTATCGGGCAGAACTATAATTTTTAAGATGACATATTATTTATTAGGCATTTTCCAAATATAACATTTATCAATTTCGAATATAATTTCTAATGTGTCGAACAAAACATATTTGGGAGAAAGGACCTTCCCTTGTAACTCAAACATGACAATACACTACTTACTTGGATTACTGCCCGGTCTAAATCCACAAACTGAAGATGCTACTGAGCAGACTATTGCTATAAGCAAAATTGCTCTGGAAGAGATCATGATTAAAGAGATGATGGGTTGAATGAGTTGGCTAAAATATGAGTTGTTTGTGGTTTTCTGAAATCTGAAAATGGAATGAAATCATTATCATATCTTTCAGCTTTTATACATGCTTTGAAAAAAAATATGGTTGGGCGATTGAACACTAAATTATATGGGGAAAATTTAATATAACCGAAAAAGTAACTTATATTTAAAGTAATCAGTGAAAAAAACAAGGAAAGTTCCGTCAAAAATCAATTAGTAATACATAATACGGTTCCACTATCACTTTTCCTAAAAATAATAATCAATTCTTTTAACAAGCTTACCAGATAAAAAACGTCTTAATGGATTTTCAGGTAGTATCCAATTAACTAACATTCTAAAAAGTATAAACAAGCATTATATAAAAATAGCTATTTTCGCTTATATTTTTTTAGACATGACAACATCCTAAATGAACAATGCACGCAACATAGTAATTTCATGTATGACTTTCACATATCGTGTACCAAGTACCAATACAAAATAACATACTACAACTTCAATAATTCTAACCCATCATGTATATTTAACGATGTTTGTTGATAATTAGCTTTAAATGAATACTGTAATGAATTCCATAAAAAGTTTGTAGATAACTTTGATAACCTTTTTCTTGGTTTTCATTAATATCAAATTAGTCAACTGATAAAACCTCTAAAAAAATGTTTTCGTATATTTTTCAAAATGTTCAAGTTCAATAGTGGTATTTTCAACCAGGTATAAAAAGTGAAAAAGAGGAACATGTATTCATTCCACCTTCTGCTTTCAGTAAACCAACACAATTTTTATAACCGACCTATTCAACCCATCATCTCAACAATAATGATCTCTTCCAGAGCAATTTTGCTTATAGCAGTAGTCTGCTCAGTTGCATCTTCAGTTTGTGGATTTAGACCGGGCAGTAATCCAAGTAAGTAGCTTAGTTACAAGGGAAGGTCCCTTATCCCAAATATGTTTTATTCGACACATTAGAAATTATATTTGAAGTTGATCAATGTTATATTTGGAAAAAAATACCTAATAAATTATATGTCAATTTAAAAATTATAGTCCTGCCCGATACCGGGAATACGGAGCATGGAGGTGTGGATCCCAGAATTTTAAATTTACCGAGTGTACCAACTCATGACCCTGCTACTGGTCCAGTAAATCCTGCTACTGGTGGCGGTGGCACAACTGGTGGAGGTACTACTGGTGGAGGAGCAACTGGGGGAGGAAGTACTGGTGGAGGTGCTACCGGTGGTGGAACTACAACAGGTGGTGGAAATCATGCCGCACCACGAGGACCAATTCGACCAGGAAAATAATGGTTGCTAGGCAACTTGAATAGTGAAGACACATGGAAAAACTTTCCGACTGTTTAAACTTTGAAAAACTTTAAAATAATTGAGATTATAAAATTTAATTCACATTGTGAGCATAGAGTACTATGGAAACATCAACCGCAAAAGTTGTGTGTCAAATTGGTTATCAATTAAATTGCAATTATGTTTATTTCTATTTTAAACAGCAGTTATGAAAACGTTTATAATGGGATAATCGTATCCTTGTATTAATTACCATATAAACACGCATCAATGCCAAGGCGAAAAAATAAATGGTTTTTTATCAAGCAACTGTAAACTCCCATGTTTCAAAGCCCAATGACATAAAAAGTGTCTCAATACTGGACTGCTATATTACCGTATATTTCATAAACTGAAGGAACCAAGCTTAAAGCTACTTATCATGATAGTTGTGCTTTGAACTGATTTAGTCTTCTGAAAGTCTTCAAAAATTTGGGTGGAATATTAATTGTAGGGAATGCTTACATAAATGACATCAAATATATCTAAAAATTAACTGTCTCAGCGTGTCGATAATTAAATATCGACTAGTTTTGTTTCTTGCTAGACCAAAAAACCTTGATTTTAAAATATAAAATATCCAAAAGATATAAGTGGTAAATAATATTATCAATTATTTTATTTGTAAACTTATAGAATTCCGTACTAATATAATTTAAATTAAATATTGCCTTAAATTAACACATAAGAATTCAAAATGTTGACTATAAACTGCAGAAAAACAGTGGAATTTTAGAATATGGTCGCAGAAATTTTCCATGTTGTAAAATGACTTCAGGAAAAATTAAAAACTGGATTTTAAATTTTAAAAAAATTGCCCTAAAACTGGAGTTTTTTTTCTATTTTTTCATGCATTTTTTAACATATGGAAAATATTTGCGGTCTTATTCTACAAGTCCAAACTTTTCTGCATGTAAAGTGTAAAAAGTTAAAAAACAATCTACCATGGGCAAAATTTATTACGTAATTTAAAAAAAATTTACTTGTTAATTTAGCGCTAAATTAATTGAAATCTAGGTAGCAGAATTTTGCTACTAATCCTCCACTGTAAAATGCGTATAAAAACGTAATTAGGTATTCATTTTTTCAACTGGTTGAACATGTAAAAGTCTAGGCTATACAAAAAATAAGTAAGGTATCCGCCGTATTAAATGAACCAGTTTAAATCTAGTGAATGGATTTACAGAACTCCTATTTATAATTTATTATCAAACATGTAAAATCTTTCCTTTTATAAAACTAAATACGTCTGTTATTCAAAACTCCACTAGGCTTCTACCTAATTGTTCCATACCAAAATTCTCTACATTTTCTTGTGTTTGTGATTTCATATCAAAGCCGGTAACATGCCTAACGAAACCACACTTTATTGCAAAATACAGAGCAACAACTAAAATAATAACAAAACCCAACCAAGAAACGGCTACTGAAATAAATACCACTTTAAATTCAGAAAAAGAATATTCTGAGTCATGGCAACGACCTAATGACCTTGAATTTAATATTCCACTTGAAGTTGGGAATAAAATCTGGCTATATTTAGCAATAAAAGAATCACCAATGCAATTCCAGTCTTCGTAAATCACAACACAGCTGACCTTGTTAAGCTGTAAAGACTTGGCCGCCGATTCCCACGAAGAAGGTAGATTTGTACACTTGTCGATCCCAACTTTTATCCAATTACCTATAATATATTATTAACCTGTTTGATATGCTTGTACAATGTTCATATTTATGCATATATATGTATTTTTATAATAACAACCTATGATTTATTTTCGGATCGTGTCTAATTTGCCCGTTTCGTCATATAACGTAAATCCTTTAC
>JAQFZH010003025.1:0-14815 GCA_034695485.1 Entomobrya nivalis | reverse complement strand
TAATGAAGGCATTTTTGAGCTCTATCTGTATCCAGATATTAATACCGAAAATAAGTTGTACAAGTCTGAACACACTAAAGATATTTTGTGTTTTTACTTACATCCTGAGGAATAGATATTTTGTGTATCAAACATTAATTTCGGTGATTTAAATTCGTTCCAGGCGGATCATCAAAAAAACTTTTACTTCATTGCATATAATATTCCTAGAATAATTTCGTATAACTTTAAATTTTTATGTGAACTTTACATTGTTAAATATTAATAATATTCCAGTTATATATGTTTTGACAGTGTATCAATAATTTTGAATGTTTTGATCACTTTTGCTTTTATTGATGTTCTTCGACCATTCAAATGTCGAGACTTTGAGATGAATTTGACTATTCATGTTTTGCTTGTTAAAGGATAAAATTATTCAAATATTTTGTACAAAATCTAGATACTAGTAAACATGATTTCTTTTTCTGATATATGTAGTTTAGTATTTATTTCATGTACATTTGAATACGTAGATAAGTCTTCTTGCATAAGATATCAGCGTTAAGACAAATACTGCATTTTAACCAAAATTTTATGCCATCCTTAATATGTAATACCGGAAAGGTTTTAAAATTTGGACAATATGATATACTGGAAAATCCTTATTTTAATCTAGTTTTAAACTGAATTGGATTAAAAAATAAAAACCAGTTTGTAAACATTTGTTTACAAGTCTGAGATATGACTGTATACATATGTATGTTTACTGAGATATGTATCTATTTTTTGGGATTTTTGTAACCTTTTTGGAATTTGAGATCACTCGTTAGTTCCCACGTATTTCAGGTTATAAATGTTTGAAGATAAGTATCTTATCGTAGAGTTCTAAAGAGAGGTGGCTTTTGATTTTAACGTATCAAATCATAGGTTGTTATTTTTACGGTGACTTGCAAAAGGAAAATAATTCATTGTCTCTAATGACGCACAATATATAAGTCTGATATTATTCATACGATTTCTTAAAACGTTTGTCAGTATTTTGTCGAAATAATATAAAAGAGTTGTATTTAATAGATTATTCAACAAATATTCTTACACTGATTCTTTATCGTGGATAAAGGTACTTGCAATGAAATAATTACATTTAATACAATACCATACATACGCAATTTGTAGAATAGTTTCTAAATAAAATAAAAGCTCGTAATTAAATGGTTCTATATAAACTAATACGTACATGTATGTATGTATGCAAGTAATCCAAACATTTGACATCGAATGGCGTGTTTGGAAGGTTTATAAAATATGAGCTCACGTAAGAGTTTAATATTCGTTTTTTAATCATTAAATGGTCTTGGAATTCCCCCGTAAAAATCAATTATCTTTTGAAACCATATTCATAAGTATTTGCTCAGAAAGCACGCTTACGATAAATAAATGTTATAAAATATACACTTGAAGAAGCTTTGTTCATTTCAAAAACTTGTTTCTTCTCAGTACGCCGCTGACAATAGTTATAAAAACAAAACCCAAATAATAATTTAAAAAATCATCAAAATATAACCACAAATATTAAAAATTAAAGCTATACTGGAATAGTTCTTTAAATTTAAGCGAGAATAATCTTAACATGTATAATTTTGGTTTCATAGAGTTAGTTTCTTTCAAAGATCACAGCAATTTTTAAAATTCAGTAAAAAGTTCAATTCGAGTTTTTGAATTAAAATTGAATAATGGCACCATCATTCTATGTCTTTCTGTTTATATCATTCTATGTATGTAATATGTGTACAAGTGATTCCCTAGACTTATTTCACTTACACTTTCCAAAATCGATAGAAATAGGAGACGCATTCGTATTATATTTCTATGGAGACATTTCGCCTTTCAAAAGCCATAATAATGGCCATTTTATTCAACAAATAGCTCTAACAAGTAATTACAGCTCGAAAATATTGCAGTATCGATTCAATCGATACATCATACCGACTAATGTTATTGTAACTTCTTATTTACAAGTAAACAAGAACTCGTACAAAACATTGTTTTCGACCTTAAACAATCTCTTTATGGCAACCGCAACGGTGATTTTATACATAAACCACAAAAGTGAAAATACAATTAAAACGTATGGTGATCGTCGAAATAAACACAGGAATACAATATTTTACTATTTTAATCAAGAAATAATTAATATGCCATCTTTAAAATTGGTTTTAACATTTTCTGATTTTGGTGTGCTTTTGAAAGCACACCATATGTGCATATGTGTGCGTGTAGCTTGTAACGGTTATTGTCAAAATAATTCAATCCAAATAAATACGTTTTTTAACTTCTTTAAAAATACCAAAACCAAAATACTTGAAATGCACAAAAATATTTTCTGGTCAGGAGAAGGGACAAAAATACGTATAAAGGTCCCACATTCAAATTCTAAATTTCGGCTTGAAAGTAAAAGCAAAATATTTTCGTGCGACAAGGCGTACAAATTGCGTCAGTACAAGTTGATGAAGAATTCTAAATATTGTTGGGCAAAACAAATGATGGCTGGTGAGTTAGCCAAAGTTCATAATGTTACTTACATTGACATCTCGTATAATTCACAAAATCAGTACAACTTCATGAAATATGACGAACAAAACAAATTTCAGAGCGATTGGTACGAAGGAATGTATCTTCAATACTATTCTGGTTACAATTATCATTACTGTGCTAATACCAAGGCAAGAAACAAAACATTGCATTTGGGATACGACACATGGGTTAAGCCAATGGATATAGAATCATGGACAATGATGATTATAACTTGGTTTACTGTAGCGTTATTTTTTACCCTAAAAGTGAAATGGACTAGTTTCAAAACAGCAATTTACATTTTTTTTGTGAAGTTGGTGGATACATTTTATTTACTGTCGTGCTCTGGAATCAACGAACAACGTAAAGGTTCTTTGTTTACCTTATTAACAATTTCCAGTTTTCTGTTCTGGGAATTGTATCAAAATGAAATTACTGGGCTTACTATTGTCGAAGACAAAGTCGAACCATTTTCGAGAATTTGTGACTTTTTGGCATCTGGCTTTCGACTGCGAGGGGATAAACTACGTAACATTTCTTGTGAGGCTTTTAACATCACATCTGACCGTTTTTATTATAAACAGTCGGACAATGGTTGGTATTATACCAAATACATTCCTGAGAAGTTTGGCTGGCAAATCCAATCTCGTTGGAATTTATGGTACAGTTTGACGTATACAGCAAAACATGGACGTCAATTTGACCCGAATTATAAATGCATCTGGGTACAGGAAGAGGTTAACGTTGTGCCCTGGTTCCTAGTAATTTCAACTAACAACCGGTATTAGATGATACAAACGGTGAAGCGATTGCACGAAGGTGGATTTATGTCGAAATGGAATGAGTTAGCTTTCCACGCGGAAATTAATCAAAACAAGACGACGTTCTTGGAACCAGTTACTGAAAGGGTTGCCGATTCTATCAAAAGAAGGGAGCTATGGGCAGTAGTACTTTTGTATCTAATGATTCATAGCATTTCGATATTATACATGTATTGGAGTTAGTGGTAAGATTTTCCCAGATGACATTTAAGGAGAAATGGTTTTTCGTGAAAAGATTAAAATTATATCTGATACGTTTCAAATCTATTTTTGTCATGTGCAAGCTGGTAGTATGGAAAGCTCTCGTTGCTAATAAAACATAATATATCAACATACCAGGCCTTATGAATTACGAATTAGATAATTAACATTTATAAATAAAAACGAAAAACTGAATTAGAAGAAATGCTCTTTGCTCATTTTGCACATGTCCTGCTGACCGCAAACGTAGAATGAGTGCAAAAACCATTGAATTTCCATTGGTGCCAATTTTTTTGTGTATTTCGAAATTTCATTTTCAAGTATTTTTAAATTGTATCTATTTTGTTCGAATTTGTAATTTGGATTATCGACTTATGATTTCAGTGAAGAGAAGATTGAGTTTGATAAAGTTAAAAGCACATTAGTAATGGTTTTTCACAATATCTAGTTTCGTACAAACTGAGGGTGGTGAAAAAGTTTTAAAATATACTAAATAATAAATGGATTAGCTTTTAAAATGAGGCTTTTTACGTTAAAAATAATTAAGTAGTATCCAAAAAATGATTAAGTTTACAAATAAATCATGGTCTTTAATAATATTGATTTCAAAAATTAACTACTAAAATTTATTTTAGCCATGAATCTTGGCGAATCCTCAATCAGATTTGGAATAATGATGTCATTGAAGTCATTGTTTTTCAAGCCGTATTTAAATTTAAACATGATTTTTGGTAGCACACAGAGTAGCAAGGTTTCTCGACCAGTACATCTTAATGTAGTATTGAATACATCAGGTAATACATACTAACCAATGACTTACATATGATTCACGTTATTGATTAGCTACAAATGTATAAATTTGAATACATTTTTACACTACAAACAAATATTGATTTTTCAATTAGCTATTAGTGCTCAAAGATCTGGAAGACAAAGCCACACTTTCATTTACTCCTAACCGCACTTTATCTTCAATGCGCGCGATTATACCAATTATTTCTGGTAAAATAAAATCTAAGTAAATGCGAGCAAAAACCTGTTTTTGACATCAGTTCTCTGTTCTATCATTTATATTTTAATTTTGTTGTTTGTGTGCCTTGAGATATGCTTTTTTAATCTTTCGTGTAATAGGTTTTTTAGATTGTTTACTACCTTTGACAAAGCATAAAAATAAGATTATATCTAGAAGTGTAATTAAAATGTCTAAAAACCAAATAATAGTGTTAAAGAGCTGATTACATAATACATACAAGTTTACATACAACAAATATCTTCACAGTGAAGAACTAGCACAGCTACAATACTCATATATCAGTTCCTGAATACCAAATATTAAATGTTTTGAGAATGTGTTTGACCATTTAAATCCGTTAACTGTAGACTGGGTCTACGTTTATGTATATATGTAAGCCATACACGGGTCAAAGCTTGTTTCGTAAAGACGTTGGTTACTTGGTTTTAATATCGACTTCATTTTTCAATATAAGTTGTTATAACTTTTATTAACATCCACACCTGAATTAATTGTTATTTAAGCATGAAAACCAATTACTAAGAGGAAACGGTCAAATACTTAACTAGTTCAAAATAATCGCCACGTAAAGTTATTACTTTTGGTTTATCCTTCTGCTTGGTTTTTGATTTCGAAAAAATACGAAGTCAGCATAAATGGAAAGCAAAACCAAACCAAAACTTGGGAATATAACAATGTGACTACGATGTAAAATATTGTCAAGTCAACAGTAATACAATCTGTCTTCGTGAATGGATTACAATTTTAAAAATATTTACTTATAATTTCTTAGAGAGTTCAAGTGTATATAAATAAATAAGCCAAAATATGCCACCTTTACTGTTCGTATTCACCTTCCTTTGTTTATGTTCTCCAAGTTATTTACAAGATTTACTACAAACACATTTTCCAAAATTGGTTCAGAAAGGAAACGATATTGTATTACATTTTTATGGGGACATTTTTCCTTTCTCAAACCACAATAATGGACATTTTATTCAACAAATAGTACTAACAAGTTATTACTCGAAAAGCTTGTCGTTTAGTTTCAATCGCCATATCGCACCTGTTAATATTATTATAACAAAATATTCTCAATTATTCAGTGTTTCAAGGCAAACAGCATTTTGGACGTTAAGAAGACACTTTCTGGCAACCGACGCAACAGTTTTTTATGTAAAACAAAGCAACAAACTTAAAACTAAAGAACGGAATTGCAGCGTTAACCATAGCAAAACTAAAAGCTGCTTCAATTTCGAAACAATAACTAATACCCCATCAATTAAAGTCGTTTTAACCGTGTCCGATATTGGTAAAATCCTTCAAACAAACCTAATTAGCAACGGCTATTCTTCTATCGTCGCAACAATACACAACAGAACCCTTTTCAATATTCTCGCGACCAACAAAACTGAAATACTAAAAATACACAAGAGTATTTTCTGGAAAGCGGAAGGTAAAGAAATACCAGCGAGAATAGCACATGCAAATGATTTATTTGACGTGGAAAGTCAACGCAAAAACTTTTCATGTGATATTGCCTACAAAACGCGAAAATACAAATTGATGAAAAACGCTCAATTCTGTTGGGCAAAACAAATGATGGCGGGGGAATTATCGAAAATTCACAATATAACTTATATTCATGATAACCATGGTTCATTTAAGCGTTACAACTTGATAAAAAATGACATACAAACAGGCTTAAATGGTGAAAGGTACGAAGGAATGTACCTTCAATACTACTCCGGTTACAGTTACCATTATTGTATAAACTCCAAGGCAAGAAATAAAACCTCGCTTCTAGGATACGACACATGGATTAAACCAATGGATATGGAATCTTGGACAATGATGATCATTACTTGGTTTTCTGTAACAATGTTTTACACTTTTAATGGCAAATGGATTAATATTGTATCGGTGATTTATAAAATCTTTTCAAAATTGCTGGATACATTTTATTTGCTATCATGCTCCGGAATCAATGATCAACGTAAAGGTTGTCTGTTTACAATTTTGACTTTGTCAAGTTTTCTGTTTTGGGAATTATATCAAAATGAAATCACTGGGCTAACCATAGTTGAAGAGAGACTAGAACCGTACGGTACAATTTGTGAATTTTTAGCTTCTGGTTTCCGGTTGAGAACATCCAAAGGAACAAATATTTCTTGCGAAGGTTATAAAATTTCATCTGACAAAATTATCTATCCTTATGAAAAAAATTCGACGTATAATGAATACATTAGGAAGAAAGTAGGATGGAAAATACAAGCTCGATGGAATATGTGGTATAGTTTTCTGCAATCAGCAACATATTTGTCTGATTTTGACGCTGGTTACAAATGCATGTACGTACAAGAAGAGGTTGATATTAAGCCCTGGTTCATCGTGATTGTAACCAATAACCGATATTGGATGAAACAAACAGTAGGGCGAATACATGAAGGTGGATTTATGTCAAAATGGAATGAATTGGCGTTTCATGCGGAAGTAAATCAAAACAAAGAAAAGTTTTTGGAACCTCCAACTGAAAGGGTTGCGGACTCTATCAAAAGAAAAGAGCTTTGGTCAGTTGTACTGTTGTGTTTGCTGATTCATTGTCTTTCATTTTTGTTATTTGGGTTGGAATTGGTAGTGAGAATTTACAAGATGAGCACTGTGGAAAGGTGGCTTTGTGTGAGAAGGTTTAAAGAATATTTGGGACGGTTGAGGTCAATTTGTGTCTCTTTCAAAGAGGCAACATGGAATGTAATCTTTCGTTTTAAACAATAGCGTTTAAATACATCGATTTTTACTGATTCCATTTTGGGTTGTTGTTAAAAGTTAATATACCATGAATAGATGCTACTTCAATTTCTGCATGTTACTGTTGCGTTTCCAAATTATTTTTAATTAATTAAATTAATTAAATTAAATTGTGTGTACTCCTGATAAAGAAATTGAATAAAATTTCGAAAGCTTAACTGAACTATTCCTCCTACATTCGTCACGCCCTTCATAACATAATTTACACCAAATTATTTTAAATTTAAATAAAGCCTCGAATATTTAGAGCCATAGCAGGTGCTGATTTTTTTAAATCGGACCCGTGCATGGTTCGTTCATATTTATATAATATGCTATATTGCTTATTAATTTGTAAAACGATTTGTTCTATATTTATCTATTTTTATTCATAAAGTTGTATTCAAACCCTATAACATATTTTAAGTTGCATTTACTTCAACTTCAAATTCTAAAAGGTTTTACATTTTTGCACAATATGGTCCAATTAGCAAAAAGTAATGATTTGAATCCAGTGTTGAACTGAATTAGATTTAAAATTTAAAAAACCAAAAAGTTATAAAGAGGCTACTACATTACTTCGTTTCTACAGCCAGACTTTTGGGAAAACTTGAGTTTACGATATTATTTTTAGTTCTCCCGTATTTAAGCTTGTAAATGTTTGAAAAGAAGTTTCTCGTTGAAGAGTCCTGAAGAAGGGTGGCTTTGGTTTAAGGTTTGAAAGCATATTCTGTATTTTTTGAAATATTTGTAATGTTGCTTGAATCTGAAGTCACGCTCATTTTTTTAGTACCCTCTTATTTAAGTTTATAGATGTTTGAAGATAAGTTTCTCTTTGTAAGGTTCTGAAGAAAGGTGGCTTTGTTTTTAACGTATCAAAGCATATCTTGTTATTTTTTTTCGGTGATGTGCAAAATGATAATAATTCGTTATATCTATTAGTGCACTATAAGTAGGCCTTACATTATTGATACCATTACTAAAAATGTTTACCAGTGTTTTTTTCGAAGAAAAAGCTATATTTAATAGAGTAATCAATAAATATCCTTACACTGATCATTTATCATCGCTTTAGGTACACGACTTAATTACATTAAATGTTATACAACAAATAAACAATGGGTACGACAGTGTCACAAAAATAGTCCCATAATTAAGCTTTTATATAAGCTTTTCATATTTCTTTTTATGTGATATTTTGTTACATTAAACTGTCTCAAATTAATTATTTTCTATACACATGTATATTTGTGTGTATGTAGGCCAAACATGTGTCATCTAATGGCGCGTGTGGCAGGTTTATAAAATATTTGCACGTGTAAGATTTTAATATCCGAGTTTTTAAATTAAAAATGGTATAATTATTGGGAAGAACTCCACCTGATTGTATTGGTATTTACTTGTAAAAATCGATTATCTTTTTGGAACCAACCTCACAAATATTTTTCCGGGTGGTACGTATTAGATATATAGAATACCATGCTACTTTTTAAAAAACTACTAAACATATACACTCAACGAAGCTATTTTCATTTCTGTACATCTTTCTACCAAGTGCAAAGCTGACAAAAATTATAAAAGCAAACAAATGTCTAAAGGAGAATACAAAATCATTATTACCACCGTTATAAAAATTGAAAGATTTAACTCAACAGATAATTAAATTCAAGAAAATCCTAACGTATTTAGATCATTCTGGCTATATAAAGCGAATTTCTTTCACCGCAATCTCGTTAAGATCCATAAAAAATCAATTCAAGTTTATGCGTAAAAATTAAACAATGACACCATTAGTGTTTCTTTGTATATTCCTCGGTGTATGTCATACAAAAGATTCTCTAGATATATTTTACAAATATTTTCCCAAATTGATAGAAAAAGGAGACGAAATCGTTTTATATTTCTATGGAGGCATCACTCCTTTCACAAGCCACAATAATGGTCATTTCATTCAACAAATAGTTCTAACAAGTAATTACAGCTCGGAATTTTTGCAGTACCGAATCAATCGATACATAGCACCGACTAATGTTATAGTAACTTCTTATTTTCAGGTAAACGAGTATTCGTTCAAAAGAATGTCTTGGACACTAAACAATCTCTTTATAGCAACCCCAACAGTAATTTTATATATTGACCACAAAAGTGAACACCATTTTATAACGTATAATGATTGTCGAAATAAACACGTGAATGCAATATTTTGTAATTTTCCTCAAGAAATCATTAACATGCCGTCTTTAAAATTGGTTTTAAAATTTTCTGACTTTGGTGTACTCCTGAAAGCCACTGTAGCTTGTAATGGTTATTGCCACCAAAATTCAAATCAACTAGACACAACGTTTTCGAATTTATTTAAAGATAGCAAAATTGAAATACTAAAAATGCACAAAAGTATTTTCTGGTCAGGAAAAGGGAAAGAAATATCAACAAACATCCCCCATTCAAATTATGAATTTCGAGTTGAAAGTCAACGAAAAATATTTTCATGCGACAAAGCTTACAAATTACGTAAATACAAATTGATGAAGGACGCTAATTACTGTTGGGCAAAACAAATGTTGGCTGGCGAGTTAGCCAAAGTTCACAACGTAACTTATACCGAATTTAAATCAACAAAACGTACTAGTTTCTTGAGTTATGATATAAAAACAGTCCTCAAAGGTCACTGGTACGAAGGAATGTATCTTGAATACTATTCTGGTCACAGTTATCATTACTGTGTGAACTCCAAGGCAAGAAATAAAACCTCGCTTTTAGGATACGACACATTGATTAAACGAATGGATATAGAATCTTGGACAATGATGATCCTAACTTGGTTCACTGTCGCAATGTTTTACACTTTTAGTGCTGAATGCATTAATATTGTATCCGTCATTTATAATATCTTCTCAAAATTGCTGGATACATTTTATTTGCTGTCATGCTCCGGAATCAATGATCAACGTAAAGGTTGTCTGTTTACAATTTTGACTTTGTCAAGTTTTCTGTTTTGGGAGTTATATCAAAATGAAATCACAGGGCTAACCATAGTTGAAGAGAAACTAGAACCGTTTGGTACAATTCGTGAATTTTTAGCTTCTGGTTTCCGGTTGAGAGCATCCACAGAAAAAAACATATCTTGCGAAGGTTATAAGATTTTATCTGACAAGATTATATATCCTTATGAAAAAAATTGGACGTATAACGAATACATTAGGAAGAAAGTAGGATGGAGAATACAAGCGCGATGGAACTTGTGGTACAGTTACCTGCATTCAGCAACCTGCTTAACGGATTTTGACGCTGGTTATAAATGCATGTACGTACAAGTAGAGGTTGATATTTTGCCCTGGTTCCTCGTGATTTCAACCAATAACTGGTATTGGATGCTAAAACAGTTGGGCAAATACACGAAGGTGGATTTATGTCGAAATGGAATGAATTGGCGTTTCATGCTGAAGTAAATCAAAACAAAGAAAAGTTTTTGGAACCTCCAACTGAAAGGATTGCCGACTCCATCAAAAGAAAAGAACTGTGGTCAGTTGTACTGTTGTGCTTGCTGATTCATTGCATTTCATGTTTCCTATTTGGGTTGGAATGGATAGTGAGAATTTACAAGATGAGCCCTGTGGAAAGGTGGTTTTGTATGAGAAGGTTTAAGGCATATTTGGAACTGTTGAGGTCAATTTGTGTCGCTTGCAGAGAGGCAATATGGAATGTACTCATTCGTTTTAAACAATATCGTTTAAATACATAAATTTTCACTGATTCCATTTTAGGTAGTTGTAAAAAGTTAATGTATACAACATATAGACACTACTATAATTACTGTATATTACTTTTGCGTTTTTAACTTATTTTAAATTAAAATTAAATTATGGATATTTAGAGCCATAGCAGTGCGGATAAATAGCTGTAACATAAATTCTCATTTAATATTTAACTCTAGATTTTGCATGGTAAAATGAATTAGTTGCATTCAACAAAAGCTTGTTTTTTTTCTACTGTAAAAATCATCATTGGAAGTTTAACAATACAATTTTTCCGTTCTATATGTATTATGTGGTACTCCTAAAAATTCTCAATAATGATTGGAATCTACCTTATTTGGTCTTTTAAGAGAGATTACTTGTTAGTAGATTTACAGATTTAGATAAGACTTAAATTTCTTTGATAATTTACTTACGTGGAAAAATGCAAGAACTCCTGCTTATGTAGAAGTATCAGAAAACAGTTAAAAAAATAAAAAATAAAGAAACAAGAATGATAATTGATTAGAATTATAGTTAAAAGTATATATGTACATGTGCAACGTATTTCTTTGCCATTGGATTCGTTTGCTGTATAATATTGAATGCCATGCAGCGTTAAAAGTTATGTGATTAAAAGTTTTATAATTTATAGATCCATCCAGAACAGTAGTTTGTAAATGTCTTTCTTTAGCATAGAATTTATGGTTGATATGAAGGCCACAATGCAAGGAATATCGATAAATGTTTTTTTTCCAATGAGAACCAACGTTCTGCTGAACGCAATCTGTATTCACATCAGTACCTTAATTGTACATTTTTCACTTTCAAGAAAAACCCACAGGATTTTAAGTAATTATCTTATAATATGTATGCATGAGTATGCTGATAAAGGAGCAATTTGATCATATATACATGTATTTTAATGCATAATATATGGAAAATGTTGAAAACTTTTGGATACGTAAGATTTAAATATCAGTTTCCTTAAATAGTTCATGCCATACGTAACTGTCCACTATCTAATTAAATGGATAAATGCGCATGAAATTTGGTTCTTATCAGTAAATTCACTAAATTTAGCATGTGTACAGGTATTATTGCTTTTAACTACCAACCTTTAATCGAAGAAGTTTATCCTTTTTCTTACTAGATATTTCTGTAAAGTTGAACTCAATCTAATATTTTAGCAAAAAAATATTCAAGCGTACAAACTAATTCGAAATATTAAAAACTCAACTTAAACACTATCGGTTATTTTCCCAGCATAAAAAGTAAAAAGAATGGCACCATTTATATTTATAATTATCTCACTAGGTTTATCTTCTGCAAGAAATTCATTTGATTTATTCGAGACAAATGGTTCCCTTCAAACTAAAAGAGGAAGCGACATTGTATTATATTTTTATGGAGATATTTTTCCTTTCACAAACCCCAACAATAGAAATTTCATTCAACAGTTAATATTCACAAGTAATTACACAGAACGTTTTTCATACAGAGCTAATCGACATATTGCACCAACTAATATTATAATAACAGCATATTTTCAATTATTCAATGCTTCAAATCAAACAGCATTTTGGACCTTACACCATCTTTTTATTGCAACTGATACACTGGTTTTATATATTAAACACAGTGATGATGAGGATCAAAATAGAGCAGGGCAATGTCAGCATAATTACACGAGAACATCATTTTGCAAAGGATACAGGACAATTATTGGTACTCCATCTTTTAAAGCAGTATTACATTTTACAGAATTTGGCGTTCTTATCAAAGCAACAGTATTATGTAACGGTTATTGTTCAAATTCTACATATCTACAAAACAACAAGCTGTCTGGTATTTTGAAGCCAAATAAAGAAGAAATATTGCAAATGCACCGACGTTATTTCTTGACATCAGATGGCAAAGAAATACCAACAAGCATACCACACACAAATTACTTATTTTACGAGGAAAGCAAATTCAAAGACTTTTCTTGTGACAAGGCCTACAAAAAGCGGGAATACAAGCTGATGGGGAAATCTCAATATTGTTGGGCAAAACAAATGATGGCTGGCGAGCTAGCAAAGGTCCACAATATCTCCTACAGTTATTTTTATTACAGTGATGGCTCACGGAATCGTTACAACTTTATGAGAATGGACAGAACAAAAAATTTGAACGTTCAATGGTACGAAGGAATTTATCTTCAATACTATTCTGGATACAGTTATCATTACTGTGTGAACACCAAGTCAAGGAGCAAAACTTCGCTTTTAGGATACGACAAATGGATTAAACCGATGCATATTAACACTTGGACAATGATGCTCATTACTTGGTTTACAGTAGCATTGTTTTACACTCTCAATGGAAAATGGACTAGTATTATTGGAGCGCTTTTAAAGTATTTCTCAAAGCTGCTGGATACATTTTACTTGTTGTCATGCTCTGGAATCAATGATCAACGTAAGGGTTGCCTATTCACTATATTAACTCTTTCGAGTTTCCTCTTTTGGGAATTTTATCAAAACAACATTACCGGACTTACGATTGTGGAAGACAAGGTTCAACCATTTGCTACAATTTGTAATTTTTTGGCTTCCGGATTTCGAATGAAGGAAAGGACCCAAAACAAAATTTCATGCAATACTTACAACATTTCATCTAACAACTCATACTACCCAGTGGACAAACAGTTGTCAGACTACGAATATGTAAGCGAGAAAGTAGGATGGGGTCAACAAGCTCGTTGGAATTTGTGGTACATGTTTGAACATTCAGCATCATATAAGCTTCGATATGGCGATGATATAAAATGTCTATTCGTACAAGAAGAAGTTGACGTTGTGCCCTGGTTCCTAGTGATTTCAACTAACAACCGGTATTGGATGATACAAACGGTTGAGCGTATGCACGAAGGTGGATTTATGTCAAAATGGAATGAGTTAGCATTTCATGCGGAAGTTAATCAAAACAAGGACAAGTTTGTGAAACCAGTTGTTAAAAGGGCTGCAGCCTCTATCAATATAAGGGAACTATGGTCAGTTGTACTTTTGTGTGTGTCGATACAATGTATTTCAATATTTCTACTTGGTTTTGAATTTTTAGTAAGGATTTGTAGTTTGAGTTATGAGGAAAGGTGGTTTTTTGTTAGAAGATTAAAAGCCCGTTTGGAGCGTTTTCTTTCTCATGTTCTTGCATGCAAGCTGAGAATATGGAAAAAGTTAAAGATGTACTAAATAAATGATGTATTTACTTTTCAACATTATGTTTTATGTATGTCGAAATATATAAGTACGTATATGCATATATATATATATATAAGTTTTGGTAAGATGCTTTTATCGTTTAGAAATCTACAATTGTATAATAATCTATAACATTGGGATGGGTTCGGCATTATAGCTTTGAATAAGTTGGGTTAATTGGTGGTTTAGTTGTTAAGCATTGTGTAATCAATATTTTAGTACCAGTACCAGAGTAATACATATTAAAGATTAAAGGGGCTGGCAATATCACCATACAAATCCCCTTTTGATTATAATGGGTAGATTCATACCGGCTTGTTTTTGAACTTAAGTAAAACTTTGGTCGTGTAACTTTGCTTGTTTAAATATACACTTATTTTAATATTATATGTTACAACTTTTATTAGGATCATGTCGACATTAGGTAAGTATTTATTTATACAAGAAAACTAATTATTTAGA
>JAQFZH010003024.1:0-14816 GCA_034695485.1 Entomobrya nivalis | reverse complement strand
CAGACAGACAGACAGACAGACAGACAAACGCGTTAAAGTCAATACTCCGCTGAGCTTCGCTTTCAGCTTCGTAATAAATCGTGGCAATATCAGTATTACTCATTCTTGCACTTATTGATTGTTGCATGATCCGATAACATCATCTATGCTCATGTTGTTATACTTGGCCTTGCCTATCTTTTAATTACTCTACATGAAGTCTTGCAACAGGACATTCATAAATCATCCCAATAATTACCAATATAATAATAAAATAAATAAAATACTACTTTTGTAGTTAGTTATTTCCTTGAAAATTGGACTGATTTTGAAACAATTTGAAACTAAATGTAGCTAACGTGTTGTAAAAACTCACACCTTTCCGTTAGTCATAAAACAAAAGAATCAATTGTTGGCCAGTGCCCCGGTGGAATGGAGGTGCTAGTCCCATTCTCTTTGTTTTCGTGGGTACATTTTCCATAGGTGGAAGTTCCAATTTGCAATAAACAATGATTGGAAAATCCATGAAAAACACGGTAGTAAATATTTCTTGGTTATTTGTCTTCTCTTGTCTTGCATACGGCTTTTAAAACATTAAAATCATCAAAACAAGTCTACAACTGATTATATTGCTCATGATTGCTTTAAAACAGCAGTTAAAAGGATTTATTGATTTCTGATGATTAATGTTAAGTTTGTGACTCACAAATTGTGGATGATGAGTAAGTAATCTCGCTTTGTCTCAAATTGCACAAACTGAATCTCATAGTCTCATATCCAGTCAGTCCAGATATTCTTCTGGACATGAGAATGAGACTTGCATGTTGCATTTTGCATACCTAGTTCATAGTTAAAATACGCATATATTTTCAATGCATATTTTAAAACATCCTCTCCAGAAATGAAAACGAAAGTTGAAAGTGTGAAGTGAACAAAGCCAAACATTGAACAACGCAGCCCCAGTACATAGCGGATCGTCACCATAAGCGTCACCTTGTTCAAGATGGCATATTAAATACAAAATTTGTACGAGGCTATCATCGATTGTCCGTCTCACGCGCGGTGGCTATAAACAGAATTGGAAGAATGGAAAGGGTTATACTATACTTTTTAGCATTTTTGTACACTACTTGCCCAAATACAAATATACTAAATGCATGTACATATTTTATAGCCATGTAACATGTAATAGTTGTGTAATTATAGGGATTTGTGTTTACGTGGCTTGTGGTGGCACTGGCACTGCACTATATATCTATCTACTCGTGGAGGTGGATCATGCTTTTTTGTTGGTACTCTTTGCTAATAGCTCAGCCAGCAGGCGAGAGACACAAACAAACAGACAACAGATGAGTATCGCTTGTATTTTGTATTGTTGGCCATAGTTCAGTTCATTGCTGCCTTTTCTTAAAGTATTACTGTTTTTTAAGACATTGTTGAATTTGAAACTTCACTGCATTGCATTGATACGTTCACATTCTCATGATTGTTGTTGTGTGTGCGCAGTGCACAGTAAATGCACGTGCATTTTAGATTTACTGGAGAAAGTGAATGGATCTCAGGTGGCAACACGTTATTCACTGATGAAACTTTGTAGAGTGTACAATATTTTGCAACTTTTTCATTAAATAGTTTTATCGTTGATTTTTCGCATTTAAACAATGAGTTGTTGTGGGTGTGCTAGCCGTGTTCTGAAGCTCCAGAGTGAGATCAGATCATGGAAAACGAAATTGGCGGATGAGAAAAGGGAAAATAAAATGATTTTGAGGTGGATATTGGCTGTATTTGGTAAGAGAGAATATGGAATGTTTAATATATATTTGGAGCGTTTTTATTTGGAAAGAGTTTTAAGGATTTCCTTTCTTTGTATAACTTTTAGGATATGAAGTAAGGGTGGACATTGACAAAGAAACTCATGGAATTCGCCTTCAAGCCACTGAAAATAAGGAAGCTGTCTCGAAAGCTTTGATAAAGCTTGGATTGGGAGGGGTAAATGACGGGGATGTGGGAATGATGGTTATGGAGCTTAAATTAGAAGATCACGAGTATTATGAACCTTTTGAGGAACCTCATGATGTGCCAGAATTCCCCATCTTGGAAATCAATAGTATGCCTACACATCCTCAAGTTCCGTTGGTAAATACAGGGATTAGTTCTTTGGGACATATTTCACAGCACCACACTGCTCCAACAATGACCATTACCACACCCATGGAGGTGACTTCCACTCCTTTGCCCGTTAATAGTCAACTGTCATCAGAACAGGAAGTTATGTATATTAGTAAGTTTTTTCGATTTAAATAGTTTTACAATAATTTAAATTGCTGGATGGAACAGTGATTTATACAAGTGACTAAACTTTGTGTTTACAGCTGGAAATTTTGAGGAAGGATCAACGATTGAAGGTCCCAATGGGCAGTCGTATATCATTGTAAGGGCTAGTGAACCTGATGACTTACCAATGCAACTGGATTATGGAGTAAATGAAGAAGTAATTGGAGACGGATCTAATTTATTCTACAGACCTGCTCTTCCCATTGGAGCAAGTGAACCTCAAAATGGTAATCCAATTGTCAGATTGTTAAGATTATGAAACCTAATTGCAAGTTTGTATCTTCAATTCACTGAAATAATTTTGCAGTAATCAATTACTTGTCGGGATCGGGAATTTCAAAGAATGCGCCTGTTCAGCTCTCTGTTCCGACAATTGTTACGCCTGCTCCAGTTAGTATACCTGGGCCTTCTGTCAGTCTAGTGCCAGACTCTGTGATTGAGCAGTTGTCAAGTTCCGTTTTCAAGACGTCGTCATCCTCTTCGTTCAAATCAAATTCTAAGAAAAAACCAAGTCTTTCATCGACTAAACAAGTAAGCCACGCTAATTCTGCTTCTAAATCATCTTTAAAAAAGCAAAGATCTTCTGGTGGGGAAACTAATATCAAAATCAAAAACGTTGTCAGCAAAGCCCTTCCACCACCACCGGGTAGTTCACCAAAGCAAAATCAAAACAAAAATACAATGAATAACACTAAACCTGCAATTAATATGCAACAACAATCACACCACTCAACAATCAATGCTTTACTAGATAATGTGAAAATCATTAGACCTACTCGACAAGTCGAAACTTTTCCATTTACAACACAGCCACCACCACCATCATCAACATCAGCAGCAGCAGCCAAAACGGAAACATTTCAGTTTGGATTAACTCTCAGAGAAAAGGCAGAAATGTATGTGCTGCAGAAAGCCCAAGAGGCCGTCGGTAAGTAAAAGCGACCTTAATGATCATGATCATGGATCAAGCGATTTTTATCTCCTGAACGAAGGATTACCTCCTGACTTTAATATTTGAAAAATGTAAAACAATTTTTATGACATGCCATTTTCAATTCATTTTTGGTCATTTTTTCTCCCTCTGACTTGTCTATTTTTGTATAGAAAGAGTGAGTAACGGGTTCAGATGTACAGTTTGCTTGGAAAATCGTTACACATATTCAAATTTTGAAACAGCCATGGCGCATGCCAAAACACATTACGAATCTAAACCTTACAAGTGTGAAAATTGTGATGAATTGTTTGCTATTCAAAAGGAGCTTCTAACACACCGAAAAACTGTACACCCAAAATCTAAAGGGGCTGCTGTCACCACGTCTCCATCTGCTTCATCATCCTTCTCATCCACATCTCGGCTTATCCCACAAGCACACACTACACAACACCAGCAACAATCCACAAAAATTATGCATGCACAATCTTTCCCATTAAATGTAAACGTGTCAACTAATCGTAGTACTACTTCTGGAAGTTATATTACAGTTAGTAATGTTGTAACTAGTACTCCTAATGCAACTGGTGGCCAACAATTCTTTACATATCCGCCTCAAGGTAAAACAATTGTAGTTCAGGCCCCTATGGACAATAATCTCCTTAGGTCAGGCCCTATTAGTATAAGTAGTGAGGTGTTAGCAGCCCTCTTTGGAGGAAGAGTGTCACAATCTTCGGTAATCACTACTACTACTGAACCTGTACCTATGTCTAGAATGCCTACAATTGTTTTAGCTGCACAGGGTGGAAATCCGAATAATAAATTACCACGTAACCTCAACTTTAGTCTTAACAATGTTGGCGGTATTACCTATCAAAGTGTTGATGGTAAGACAGTCAATGCGTCGTTTGTTAAGTAAGAAAATAAGAGCTGAATTCATTAAATTGAATACTTATCAATGATATATAAAAAAAAGTGGTGTTTGCGTTCGTAGAGCACACATTTAGGTCGGAGAAGTACTCATCACCGTATTACTTTTAGAATAAAATATTTGACCAGTAATAGGTATATTGTATGTTTGTTTAGTATAGAATAAAGATGCAATGCAACTATATATATAAGTATATAAATGACGCAGATTTTTAAAAATTAAAATTATATTGCTAAAAGTGCAACCACGAAAATGTTGTATAGTAAAGTCGATATTATGCCAAAAATTAAATTTGAAAGTTGTATTGGATTCGGATTTATTTTTTCATGATGAGCATAATTTAAAGTATCAATTTTTGATTAACTCTTATTTCAAAATCCTAAAGCACTGCGTACTGCCTTCACCAAAGGATACTTCCCTTGTCCGCATTTGGTTCCACTGTAGTCATCGGTGTCCAAAGAAGTGATTGCTACTCCACCCAAATTATTCTTCCGGATATATTCGCCTTTCAGCTTGATCACAGATACATCATCGAAGGAAACCCATTGATCTTCTTTATAAGCGTAGGATCCCACATTTTCCACAAATTGATAGTCAAGGCCAGTACAGATCTCAAAGTATGCTGCTAACCCAGGCTCGTTGAGACCTAAAGTGGCTTTGCCAATACTGGAAGGAGATCCTACAACATTCCAAGTGTCCTTAGCAAGAGAAAAGGTTCTCCCAAAAGTAGGAATGCCAAAAATGAGTTTATTTGTGGATGCACCCATGGATTTCCAGTAGTTTATTGTGTGGACTGCACTGGGTGGATCTCCTTGGAAGGCAGAATGGATTGCGGTTTTTGCATATGACTGGTTATTGAAGTCGTACGTAAGGAGATTAATGTAGTCAACATTGTCAGAGATTCCTCTAATAGCGTAGGCTGTATAAATATCAGAAAAAATTATAATAATTATTGACTTGTTTCAAAAGTTGACGTGTATAATATTGGGACCAAAACTTTACCATTCTCAGCAACAGATTCCAGTGGGGAAACTGAGACCATAAGTTGCAATTTGTAATAGTGGAAGGCAACTTTGAGTTCCCTCAAAAGATTCACGAAAAGACCCTTATCTGCCAGTGAACCATGACCCTTTGCACAGAACCCATCCCAACAATTGGGGAAATCCCAGTGAATGTCTAAGCCGTCAAATTTGAACTGATTGAGAAGATGAACTGCATTTTGCACAAAAGTGTTTCTTGCAAGTCCGTCGTGAACCATTCGGGAAAACGATGAACTACCCAAGGGATCGTTTAAAGTGCTTACTGACAATATAACAATTACGCCTTTTTGACGCAATGCCAATACATCCGCCACGTCGGCGCCAATGGAGTCACTTCTTATGGAAAGCGTCGCTGGGTCAATGGATGCAAAGTTGTAAATTACATGTGAACAAAGGGATGAGTCTACGTCAGCAAGGGTGAATTGGTCGACTCGTTTTGGCAAAGGGAGCTTGTTGTAGTTACAAATAACTTTTGTAGTGTTGGAGTAAATGGAGTTGATTCTTGGAGGCAGTTGCACTGCTACTACTGATGATGGTGAGGGTGCAGTTGGTCCCACGGCGGCGGCGGGTGCACTCGGTACACTGGTTGCTGCTGGTGGTTCGGGAGCAGCTCTACGCCCCCTTCCCTGAGCTGGAATACATTAATATGATGAGTTAATTACTATGAACAAAACCGATTTAAAAGTTACTATACATTAAATTAAAATTGAAATTTCTTACCATCCACATGATAAACATACAGGACGAGGGCAAAAATGATTGTGAAAAGTACGTTCTTCATTTTCTTAACTAGCTGAATTCCGAGTATTTCTAAGATTCGTAGTGACTAGTGGCTGTTAACTGCAATGTCCTTTGTACAACATGCATGCGTTTTATACCGACTCACTCATAGCTAAACCAGTACAATTAATTAAGACTCTCCGAAACAAAGTGAATTGTCTCATTAAATTTCAATTAAGGAGGTTGAGGTAAAGCGTGTAAAACTGGAAAAAGGTGAATGGCTTGGCGAACGGCAATTAAGAAATTAGGCAAAGGAAAATGGTAACGTATTCGATAAGTTGATTACTACAATTTAGCATGTACAAAATTCAACAAGTGGTTTAATTATCCGACGCAAACAATCAGTCCAGTCAGTCGCAGTCTCGCATAAGTATAATGTACCATGTACTATGTGCAAAAAAGTAAAATGCATGCTGGTTTGAGCCCACAATTTAGAATCATTAAATCCTAAGCTAATAGATCAAAATGGAAAATATATTTTATTTAAAACATGAAATAAAGTTCTTAACATCAACATGGCTTGACATATGTTAACAATAAATATTTTCACTCAGTTCCAACACTGCAACGATCTTCATCATCAGATAATTCAACGATCCCATCCAAATCGAATTCGTCTTTCAGCAGATTAAGACCAGTTAATTTTTCAAGGTAATCAGCAGGTTCATTGAGCACATCAAGGACAAAATTAAATCCTCGTGAGTCATATTCTTCAATAACCTGCAATATAAAAGCATATATATAGTTAACAAAATACATAGGTAAGTTGGCGAATCTGTACAATTGAGCATCGAGAGTTCATGTCGCTGATGCCAAATTATTCCATAAACGCTATATTAGAAAGGTTTTTACTCTCTAAATAACAGTTCCACACGAAATAAGTGAAGTTATCAAACCTTCTCTGAACATGCAGTGCATTTGTCAAACGCTTGAAAGCTTGGCATTATCGTTTGTCCACTGCTTAGAAAACCACGAATACTGTGAGGAATTATTCCCAACGGGCTGTTCAAATCGGCTTCTGCTACAGATGGCTTGGCCAGATTTCTAAAATGCAATTTGATAATTTATATCCTTATCATTTAAGTAATTAGGAGTGCAATTAACAACACATACTTGTCAGGATGGTGTAACAAAGCAGCCACCATTTCTACGGCCAATGCTCCAGCAATCATTGACACTCCAGGTCTTGTCACTGTGCACTGCTGATCCAAGGTACGGTCTCTCGTTGACTGTAATGAAGATACGTTTTTAGCAGAGTTTCACAAATGGAAATAGGCTGTAAGGTAATAGAAAAATCAATTTAGGCTTACATCTCCAGGTGCCACAACATCCGTACAAAAGTAACAGCCAAGTGTGCTAGACGGCTGCGCAAGTTTAAATCGCCTGCCATGTCTCATCACTAAATAGCTGTCGAATCCGAGAGCTGCATTGATTACAATCTTGTCGGGTTTAATTAGAAAATTATTATATTAAGGCAAATTAAATTAAATGAATTATAATTTAGTAAATTCGAAAGTCACAAGAGTACCTTTTGATATCTTTGGCCAAGTAAAGTGGGAAGCCATCTACTTTCTCTGGTATCCAATAATAGAAACATCACATCACAGTCTTCTACTTCTTTCACTAAAATATCATAATCATTTTTTACTTCATTCACTGTAGCCTTAGATGTGGGGTGACCAGGCATTGGAATCATGATCTGAAAATAAAGTATATGTTAAAATGCATCCATCGACATTGCTACTTCAATTCAAATAGTTATTTCACACCTGTTGATATCTAGTGTTCATTCCAGGGAAAATGGCCTTGAGATTCTCGGCGGCAGCTTGCGACTTAATTCTTCCACCATCAATACAGTCTTGGAAAGAATACAAACTCTGTCGGGCAGGATTGGAATACGAAACTTTTCCATTGTCCACAAATGTTATATTTCTAGCACCCCAACCCTACAAAAGAAAAAGGAAAGTTAGTCTTCTTCAACAAATCACCTGCTAATGTTTTAGTCGACAATAATTAGTAATTGCACCATTAAACATCTCGCCACGTTACATCCAAGCGTACCAGCTCCCAAGATTAGACACTTTGTATTATGCATAAGTTCCAGATCAAAGTCAGGGAATAGGCGCCATTTCATTAGCTTCAAATTTAAATCCACCGAAGATTCAGCCAATCTGAATAAGAAAAAAAAACATGAATTAAAAATGCGAGATCAAAATGTGATAATATGGGCAGATGTGAGTATTGCTTAAATATTAACTGCTAACTTTTCGGGATTCATTGACATCTGTAAATCCACTTGTCTAGGACCAAATGCACCTTTTGCATTACGCTCCCATCCAATGTACTTGGGATTGACATCCCACTGATCTTCAAACTGTAACAAGACATGCATATGTTAAATTTAAAGTTTAATTCAGCAATAATGTTATGCATTATGTTGAAGATTAAGTTCAGCTAACTTCAATTTTTACGCGGAATATAAAACTTGTTTCTGAAAGTGATGCTCGTCTTGGCCGATAAGCCAGTAGGCGAATCTCTGACCCTGTCTTGAGGTTTCTGAAATTAAAAATACCAATATTATATAAGTTGAAGATGAAACTGAAACTGTACTTCTTGCGTTTATGTAAATTGTTTGTCAAGTTTTCATACAATTTTCTAGCTAGGAAAGTTATGTAATTTCGCAAAATCCACCCTGGCTCCTCCAGACTGGATGGATCGAGAAAGGCAAAGATTGTACTTTCTAGATTTTCCTTATTTACTCCATCAATGCTTTCTAGTGACTTGACGGAAATTTCTTCCTTGTCTTGAGTAAGTATGAAGAAACCAGTGTTCAAAATTTCCTTATTGTTTCTCAAGGCATCCTCCAGTACTGATGTACTTAAATGTTCAGAAACGGGTTCACGCTGGCCAAGCCTTTCTACGGATACCGATCCAACAGCAGGAAATCCAAACCAGTAAACGAATTTGTACTTTTTCAGATCCTATTAAAATATTTTAGAGGAACAAAACAATTATGTATAAGTTTAGATGGAACACTCGGGAGCAATTGCGATTTGAGTTACTGGATGAAATCAGAATATGGAAAGCTATAAGAAATTGAATTTTGAACTCACTGCAAAAGTTAGAATAACAAATGATCCAAGAACGGAAGGATTTGTGGATATCTCCCGAAGGCCCTCTTCAGTCCACAACTTTCCAAGCAAATTGCTTCCCATATTTTTCATCAAGTCATTTTTATCCAACTGCTTGAATTGCTCAGCAGTATTTGTATTGATGAGAAGTCCTGGAACCTTCACCATACCAGAGTACGCATTGGCATTTCTAAAAGTTTTCACAATAAAATTTTAACTTTCAGTTCAACAATCAATTGATTTAAGTTGGATAGAGTCATCAATATCATCATTATGAGCGGTTAACAATGTATTTTCTTACGAATCCAAACTGGAGTGATCCACTGAGAGTATTGAAGTCGTATTTGGAATTTCATTTGATCCATATTGTCCAGACAAAGGTAAAGGATCCTCGTTAAGTCCCAGAACATCCAACTTTAGCTTGCAAAACCTCCCCCAAAACGTGGAATCGATTTGTGAGGCGTTAGGACAAAATAATAGTTTTTCTTGTGCCATGATAAGCTTTTTGAAGGCTGACTTCTTCCTCTGGAGAACCTCCCAACCTAAAATTGTCCGTCAAGTACAGCCTAGATGTTGGGAGAAGAGTTACGTCAGTTACGTGTGTATTGCAAATTTGACAGATCTGATTCTTATAAATAACTTGTCACCACTTCAAATATATTTTCCTTTCTTACCCACAATTTCCACAAACTAATTTTCTATGAAAAATGGAAAGCAGGATTTTAAAACACAATTAAATTGCCATCTGTCAGGTGGAATTTTTACATGAAATGTATGAATGTAAGCTTTAAGTCGTCCAATCCATTAAAGCTACTGCAGCTGACTTCATCCGTCATCGTACGAGTACAAAGCATGGCATTGGCAATGCAAATGCAATGAGTTTGGCTAGTATGAGTATGAGTACAAAAACCAAACTTTTCAAGTCTGTTTTCGGTCTTGTCTATGGACCTGTGAATCACAGGCTGTGGATACATTCCCACATTGTGAGCTGGGATTTTTTACAACCAAATTATGTTGTTTCACAGTTTAAAAAATTAACCAATTTTATGGTTAACATAGGTCAGTAATGATCTTTAAATTATTGTTTCAATACGTTAGTGATTAAATGATGAAATGGTAATCCCATATTCCAGGAACCAAGGCTTATATGTAGCTTTTAATTTATTATTGGGGCATTATGAGAATTTGCCTTGTCACATTTGAGTTCATCTATATATCGTCGCAATGATTGTTGTAATGTAATGCAAAACTCAAAAAACAAACTTGACCTAAATTTTAATTAAACATGCATTTTCAAGATGAAATGAAAAAATGATGTCAGGCATCTGAATGAAAACAATTAACAATGGAAGCGTTCCTGGAATTTAATCATTTCCTGTGTGGAAAAACTGCTGATTGAGTTCTAGGGCAATGATTTATATTTTTTAATGCTCCGTATTAAACCTCATAAAAGTTTAAAATCCCACATTTAAAAAATGCAACTTATCAAAAAACTTGTGAGTAAAATAGCTGGAGTTTCCAAAATTGATTTCAGAACGACTTGTTTAAATTCATTTTGAAACACTTAACTAGGTGTCAAGACACGCAGTTACTTGAAAATGACTGTTTGGATATACAGCCCAGAAATAATTAGAACTGTTAGTGCAAAGTGCAAAAGACTATTAATATTTTATGATCTCAATAATTTGAAGCTCAATTTCATTTTGAGCCACCGTAGTATTGTTAACTATGTCATTTCATATGCTAGTTATTGTGACATCATCATTTTTTAAAGGCTTTAGAAAACTGATACTGTCCGCAATGAAGGCTCATTTTCCCCCTTCCATCAGAATCTTCGTGTTTGTCTTTATATTTTTCATATCGAAATATCAAGTGACTAATTGTAGTGACATTTCCATACCCGAAAGGAAATGCAAGGAAGACCTATTTCCACAACCTTATGTATTATTGAAATCGAGTAAAACTGGACCAGCACTTAACAAGTTGGAGACACAAGGCATAATGGATTTGAGAGAGGCAGTGGATGCTTATCTTTGCGTTAATGGGGCGTGAGTCATTTCATCTTAGTCATTTATTCATTCAGTGTCATTCTGATTGTCATGAAATTATGAAATACTCACACATACCATGATTAGATTATAAATTATATTACCTATTCTAAAGATTAGTGTTATTTTTATTTCAGAGTGATAATATACGGCGGCGTCAGTTCCCATACAGAACCCTTAGAACCAGAATCCACGAACAATACAAACTCAAAAGAAACGGAAAAGACAGTCGAGCCCACTAACGGCGAAGGTGATCGCAAAAATGTTGAAGGTGAACAAACTAAAACTGAAGGTGAGCAAAATAAGGGCGAAGGTGAACAAAAGAAGAATGAAACGACCCATGAAGTTCCTGAACCTAAAATTAAACTAAAACCGGGTGAAACCTTGCGATTCTCCAACGGGTCCTTCAAAATGTTTAGCCATAAATGCATGCATATTAATCGAATTTCCAGACGTGAAATTGAAAAAATGAAAAATCACGGTGATGGAAAACCGAAGGTGGGAACAAATACAACTGTCGCTGGAATAAAGGTACATAGGTACACTATTAATTGTACAGTATTTTAAATTGGCAAAGTAGTAATATTTACCACACAACTTTCTTCCATGTAATCTTTATAGGCCACAGGTATTTACCTAATAGCCTCAAAAGAACCTTACAGTCCAGGCGGCCCTCCCCTAAAAATCATGTTCAATCGTAAAGCATTTGGACACAAGGTTGGAGCAGGTGAACGGATTATAAAAGACGCTTCCTTTGTGGCAGTTGGCAAAGGACCGTTTTGTATTTCGTTGAAAGATGGCTCAAAAATTGTGATGAACAGTACCGCCGAAGATGACAAGGCAATTTGTAGATGGACAATTAAAGAGGATTATCGACGTCATGAAGAAGGCAAGAAGTATTTGAAGCTTGTAAAGGTAGCTCGTGACAAGGACCAATACAGCTGGGAAGACTGTCCTTCCAACGCTTTAGACGCGAAGGACAATGAAAGTGATACTGGAAATAATACAATTATTCCACGACATGGCAGTGCATTTGCTATTAACAAGCCTGCAGCATCCAGTGATCAGGATCATCGTAATAACAAGATGAATGGCTATGGTCATCCTGGTGCCAATGATACCTTAGGGTTTCATCGTAAAACGGATTCTGATGTGTCCTCTGAAGAAAATGATGAAGGGTCACGAAGAAGAAGAACGGCAAACAATGACCAAAATGAAACAGTGGCAAACAATGACCAAAACAAAACAACGCCAAACAATAATCAAACAAGTTCAAGTAATAATGAAACAAAGTCAAACAATAATGAAACCACGTCAAACAATGAACAAAAAATGCCAAACAGTGAACAAGAAAATTCTACAAATAGTGGGAGTGCACCTGGGGCTGGATCTGGTTCAAAAATAAAATACTTTATTGCTCTAACAGACTGCGTTTCACCTCCCGAGTTTGATCCCAAAGACCCACTTTGTGAATTTATTAAAGAGGATAACCTTAATTGCGAAAAGTTGTCTTCAGCAATGGAATTGGAGGAGGATGAGGGCAAGGGAAAAGGAAGTGGAAAAATAAAGAGAAAAGGAGAGCGAAAGCGAAACCCGCAAAATAAAAATCAGTCTTCGACCCCAGGCTCGTCCGAAGGAGGATTGACACTAGCAGGGAATCCTTTGCTAAAATGGAAAGACGAAGTGCTTCACACTGTCGCTAAAATATTTTCCAAAATATGCGTACCAATTAAAGAGCAATCTGTGCTGAAATTAATAAAAGTTATTGGGAACTACATCGCCACTGCTCACACCGAGAACCCAGAAGCATCAGAGGAATATGGAAGGGTTTTGCATAAAACAAATCTTTGGGATATATTGATATCCAGTTTGGACCGGTGCTGTCAAAGTAATAAGACTGTTCCAATGCACTGGCGGTGGTCAGAAAATATCAAGGTTCCATCAAATTCCGGAAGGGTGAGGAAAAAGAGGACTAAGCGGCATATGTACGCGCCAGCAAGATCCAACGCATTTCTTGCCAAAACTTTAATGTTTGATAATGTGAACGCCAAAAGTCGCGTCGCCATTAAAAATCTGGGAGAGCTTGAAGTAGACGATAAGCCGAAACTAATTATTCAAAGATCCCCCTCCGTATTTGATTTTGATGATAATGATGAGAGAACTAATGAAATTGTTTATGGTACAATTCCAAGGCAAATCAAAAGGCAAGCGGATCCGAAAAATATTTCAGTTGCGATTCCACAAATTCAGGAGTATATTCCACCTTCATCGCTTCCAACTGATGAGCCGTCGTCGTCTTCATCTAATCAAAGTGGTGGAGATTCGTCAAATCGATTGCTGAAGAAAGGAGAAATCAAAAGAAAATATGAAGATTTTATGTTCCATCCTGACCCAAGTAAGTTAAGAATTCATGGCTTTCCCGACAAGCAAATATTTTATTATGAGGATCAAGCCCAGTACATGATGGATCTGAACAAGGTTATTGATGCGTTTTGGAAGGTGCTTGCCACAGTGTTGGGCTTTTGTCAAATGAGTGAAATTTCTAGGGGAAATGCAGTGTTTCCCCTTCTCCTGCACAACTTTGAGGAATACTTTCTGGATTTGATAAAAGATCAATGGAAAAGTCCTCCTATTGAGCAAGAAGTGGATATGGTTATGGGAGAATTTATGGATGATGACAGGGGGAAGTGGTTGGATACTTGTGTGGAGACGGCGTACATAATTTCAGATTCATTACATTTCAGACCGGCAAGACCTGTGGATGTGTATTCAATGGATAGTGACATTGGAAAAGAAGGGAGTAAAATGAAGCCAAATGGATTTATTGATACACCAGAAACTATGCCAGGGGGTGGTAGAACGTACTTTACAAGAAATGTTAAGATTAAAGGTTAATTATTAATTAAACATTAGGGTATTTAAATATTAAGATAGGTATAATCAATGACTCAGTTAGGAAATATGTAGAGTAAATATTATTATGTTGTAAGAAATTGGCGATTGAGAATTGAGACACTATATGTTAAGTTATGAATAACATCTTGGAAATCTTCGTTAATGACTGTCTACAACGCACCGCGGTGAATCATCAAGAGCAGCAGCTCGGACTTAATCGATATAGTTATTATGAAATCGTGACACTGCAAAAATTGAAATAAAAAACATATTTTCACAATTCACGACATCATTTTATGTGTAATTGCATGCAGCTCTTTAGTTGCTTACTCATTCACGACTTTCAATTTATCTCCAGAGAAAATCCAATCCATCCAATCCAAGCCGATGATGACTATACAATTTAAGTAAGAATTCATTTGATTATCTAATGTTTCATTAACTGAAAATGAGAATCATATCACCAATGATGTGGACTGCGGGAGGGTATTTCTGACTGATAAATAGTTAGTTATGTTATTTTACCAGAATGATTTATGATTCTTCTAATAAATTATGTATGTAGAGCAAGAGCACAAGTGTGACGAGATTCCGAAATGTTATACAAACCATACACTTTGTGCTTCTTTTACGTAGAAATTCATAATGAGAAACTAATTTTATATTGAAAATGTAGTTCTTATACGCGAGAGATTTTTGCACTACTTATTGATAATTTATGATTTAGTGCATGTAATTACTCCAGAA
>JAQFZH010003023.1:0-14816 GCA_034695485.1 Entomobrya nivalis | reverse complement strand
GTAATAAATTAGATTGCTTATAAGCAAACATTTAATATTTTATATGTGTCGATGTCGACCCATTTCCTCCTAAAAAGAAAAACATTTTTTTAAATTCATTATTTAAAACATTACAGCGCACAGTGTGACTCGAAATATTTATCGTCAATTTATGCCATTAATTCATAATCAAACGATGAGTTACAAAACATGACTATATATAGCAATATCGCACAACTGACCAGATAATTTATCCAATCTCTGTAGCGGGAATTAAATGAAAAATACTTTGGGTGTTATGTTCTTTGTTGCTAGCCTCAAAGAGACTTGTGCGGTGGTGAGTGGAATAAACATGCGTATTTAGAGGCCCTATCTTTTTTGGGCCACAGTGAGATCCATAAGTTTTTTGTAAGTGGTTTGCCTGTTAAAAAATACTTGGTTGTGTAATATTCATATTTCTGCCGTCATGTAAACTAATTAATCATTGAAAGCATATATAATTTTGTATCTCATTTGCACCATATAATTACTATGATTAAATAGGCGCTTGGTCAGATCCCTTTTCGACAGTTAGTACAGGACGGAAAGTACTAGCTTAGCACCATAAAATATTAATCAATGATTAATCGGACAAGCATGCCAGAAACTGGATGATTTAACAATTACCGGACAGAATACCCGGAAAATAGTTAACCAACCAATATTTACTGTACCGAAACCTGCTCTATTTTGCAAAACAGATTAACGACGCACTTAAGCTGTCATCAATATTTATAAATTTAGGAGAACATAACAACTTCAAATAATAAATGTGTATGTGCTGCTGACATGGGCCGGTTTTTTCCTCTTTTGAAATGTATTCCCCTAAACTATTGTCCTTGTTATGCAGTGAAATGGTTTATATAGCAGGCTAAGTTGTTTACGCTCTCGTCGTCGAACTAATGATTCTGGTTAAAAATTTATGCTTGAGCTCAGCGGAAAAGAGAAGTGGTAGATAGTAGTTTATGGAATCATTTGTTTGAAAACAGAAGGAACCTATATCCTTTCAAGCAAGTGTACTATAATATTGTTTAACGCATCGAAAATGGAAACGGATCAGATTAATCGTTTATAATTCAAGTAGTTTAATGCGTTAGACCTGCAAAATTAGAATTCCGTACGGAGAGAGCTTTACCTGACGTATCACTTCATTCAATTGCTTAGAAGCATTTAAAATCTAAAACATTTTGGAATTAAATTGTATATATGGGCTCAATGGAACAATTACATAAACTTGTCAAAGAAACAAAAATGTAAAATATGCGCAAATATATTAAGGGGTTTCCTAAGTAAAGCCCACTGCTAAATATCGAATTCATTATTGGGCAGCCCTTTACAAAACATGTTCAATAAAAAAAGGTTTTGGATTAGACGAATCTTATATCATACTTCAAATAGGTTATAAAAGACTTCAATGACTAATGTTATATTACTTTTATCGCTAATGGAACTTTTTTTTGTAAGTTTCTCTTTTTCTGTTTCGGTTCAACGATTGCAAATATAACTATTGTAACGATTTACAATAAATGCAAAATATGGAATAAGGTCAAGTTTTACTACTATTTTTAAAAAATCAACAAGCCTTCTCATTTGAAAACAAAACCAATTACTAGTTATTAAGAATCATAAATTAAACAGAATATTCAATAGCATTGTAATCAAATTAATACAGTTGACATACAGTACAGTACATGTACTTTAAGATGCGATTTAGTAAAAATATAATCAGTGTATACTTGCATACATCCAAACTTAAAATATGATACTTGTAAAGTGTGACGGAATTTTTAAGCAATTAAATCAGGTCTAAATTAAGATTTTTTCAATGCATGCCAATATATTATGGTTTGGGACTTCAGTATAGAAACCAGCATACAAAAACGAATTCCCAAGGGAATTTTCTAATTTTATGTTAACGCCCATTAACAAAGTAAAAACTAAAGCTATTGTTGTGAACATGCCATGAATGTGATTCCCATACCATGGGTATGCCGTAATATGAAAAAGATGCACAAGAAAGAAAAAAATGAACAAAGTCGACTCGCAGCGAACACCAATCGCAAACTTGTTTATTTGTATATGTATGTACGTACATGTTACCGAAGCTCATATAAAATGTAGCCTTGCGCAGATGGTTGTGGTAGCTTCCAAGTTGGTAGGTACATGAGCAAAAAAATACTCTATTAAAGATCAGCTGAGCTATTTCTCATATTTTTTTCTTGTAGCAGCCAGCAACAAGTGTGAAGAAGAACGACAACAACAACACGATTTTATTTAAATTCGAAGTCATTTTTAATGAGAATGCATGTACACAAAATACTCTAGAAAATCAGCTGGGGTTCTCATCGTATTTTTTCTTTTAATCGCAAGCAAGTGGTGTGTAGATAAACAACAACTTCTTTAATCTTAAAAATCTTACTTTCTCGATATTTTTAAAATGTCTTTTCCACTTAACGAATTACAAATTAAGCTTGGATATAAATTTGAAAATATTCAGTTACTACATGAAGCATTAACACATGATTTCAACCCTAAAAGTTCAGAATGGGACATTTTCGACGATGGAAATGTGTTCTACCCAAAAAGGAAACTACACCGGTTAAAGTGTGTGGGAGTGAGTGTTTTAAAATTACTGATGGCTGAGAAAGCAGTTATTATTCATGCCGAAATTAAAGATAATGAAAGGAATAATTTTTCTGACGAAGGATTTTTGACGCTGATGTGTAATATATTTCACGAAAAATGTGACTTTAATGTGGTTGGTGCCAACTTAAAATTATGGAGATATAGTCACAGCACAGATAACGAAAATCTTAATAAACCTTCAGTAATTAAAGAAATGATCCAAGCAATATTTGGGGCAGTGTTTATTGATGGAGGTGGCTGCGATAGCAAAAATGATTACGCACTTCAGTCAGTACGTAAACTGTTTGACCTACTGATAAATAAATATGATTTGTATTGTTTCACATTACCTGATTCACAAGAGATATACGACTGTTTCATCGGAAATTCTGGTCTTGTTCGAAAATATTTAATTTGGAAAAACTATGCTGAGGAAATCGAACCATACAAAAGTCTCGAGGAAAAACTTGGCTACAAATTTCATAACCCTGGCCTTCTACAAACTGCATTGACACATGATAGTGTGAAAGGTTTGATTTCGAATGTTTCACATTATGAAGTACTTGAGTTTTTGGGAGATGCAGTGTACGAACTAGTTATATGTGAATACTTATATTGGCAATATATAAATGATAGAGATGGGAAAGTATTTAATTTTACCCTTTTGACAAACTACGTATCAAAAAAGTTTCAGCAAGTTCTCGCCAAAGGTTTAAATTTAGAACGATTTGTAATTAAACCAGATCACGTGATGGTGAACGACATTCATGACTTTTTGGAGTCAATTGTGGCAGCTCTTTATATCGATGCTAAAAGTTTAAGACCAGTCAAAGTGGTTTTGGTTGAGCTATGTCGATTATTTGAATTGGAAACGGTTGAAAATTGTGATATTCGCCTTCCATATGCTTTGAAAACCTGTAAGATTTCATTAAAGTATAATGACAATAATATTGAAAATTGCTTTCCATTTGATATAATAATATTCATGTACATTTTCTCTTTGACAGTTTACGGCTCATCGTACCACGTGCCATCTGGAAAGCTGGGAATGATAAAGGAAGACCATAGACTGCCTCCTACAAAACAAGATATATTTAGAATAGTAAATTTTTATAAACTGGGCTACCTCCTAAAAGGGTTAAACTCATGGAATTTTTCTGGGAGTGTTCATAGTTATGATAACAGTGCAAAAGTGGTCGGTTCAGAAAGCTGGTGTAATCAGCAAGAGTTTGTACGAGTAAGCCTCTATCAAACGTTTTATAGGATTCAACATTTTTATATTAATCGTTTGCCACCTCCCAAACACCATACCTACGATCCTTTTGATAAGATATACCCTCAAGTTCCACCAGAATGTGCACTTGTTTCGGTTCCTTCTATCGCTGTCACCGAAAACAAAGGAAAATGTCAGGATATTTCCACTAAACCAACATTTAGTGATGTATGTGATGCTTTGCGTATTATAGTACTGTGGATATATAACTGGGTTTTGGAATTTGTGGGTCAATTAGGAAAATGGAGTCTACTTACTGGACAGATCATAGCGATTATTGGTATAGCTGTTTTGGTTTTAGAACAAGTTAACTTGGTGTCCAAGCAATAAAAAAGGAAGTGGTTTTTTAGATTAATATATTCACCAGTCAAATTTAATTAATAGGAGTTAAATGTAATAAAAAACTGCTTGACTTTTTATAAAACCGACTTCATTTTGTAAAAAACATGTTATCTGCAACTTATTATTTTTTGTAACAAATTATTTTATTTTCGTTCATCTGCTGTCTATTATGAAGTATAAGTTATTTGATAATGTTTCGGTGATGCTAGCATTTCTGCCTATTTGTTCAATCACACAACTTATTAAATACTGAATGTCCTACGTATTATTTATTATGTGCTTATTATGTTATAAAATATAGGTATGTATTTTTTATTCTGGTTACTTAATATTCGATGAAAATCCTTTCATTAAATCTTTGTTCAGTGTCACTTTTAAATGACATTTTATATGAACAGCTCCATCAAGTACAAATGTTCAAGTAAAAATTAATACGTCTTTAATGTGTGTATAAAATTCTCTCAATTTGAAATTAATCGATTATGCCAGTCATGTATAGCCATTGCGTTTTGGATATTGTCAGGGTTTGCTGCTGTATTTGAATTCATGTTTCATATCACCAGTCTAAATACACAAGTGGTCAATGTGATCTTAGATCAAGTGAGAAGTAAAACGTTGTTTTTTAAAATGTTCGCAATGGAAAAGAGCAAAATATGTGAACTTTGATTTAATAACTATACTATTTTATTATCAATTCATATTATTTGAGCTTAGCATGTGAAGCATATTAAAAATTATCAGCTAAAATCATGCTAAAATCTGGATTCAACGTATAGTTAATTACCATGACCTAAAATGATATAAAACTGATCAAGGTCAACTTGTCAGAAATGTATGAACTTGCATGTATCCCCACACATGACATATTTCAGCCAGTTTTGTCTTTATCAAATTTATTGCATGCGTACAATACAATATGAACACAGACAAACCCAACAAGAAATGAATAAAGACTACACGCACACATCGTCAGTTATTTAAATACTACCCTGATGTTTATTGCATGCGAGCTTACATTAGAAAAAAATTAACCAAATCAGTTTATATCAGCTTGACTTGATGCTTACAAGTTTTCTGTGCAAAATAATCTACCCAAATCCCCTGAGCTGTTTGTCATATTTTTCCTTTTATTTTTTATATCAAAACTCAGTTTTAATTCATTTAAAAAAATGTATTTCCCCCTTAATGAATTACAAGAGAGGCTTGAATATAACTTTCAAAATATTCAGTTGCTGCATGAAGCATTAACATATGATATCGACACTAAAAACCCAGAGTGGGACATTTTTGAGGATAAAAATGTGTTCTACCCACAAAGAAAATTACAAAGGTTAAAGTGTTTGGGAGTGAGTGTTTTAAAATTACTAATTGCGGAGAAGGCAATTATTGCCAAAGAGATAGTAAACGAGAATCCATTTTCAGATGAAGGTTTTTTAACGGAAATTTGCAAGCAATTTTACGAACAATGTGATTTTATCATGACAGGTTGCAGGTTAAACTTATTTGACTATATGCATATCACGGACCGCCCAAACTTTAGAAACCTTTCCATATTTAAGGATATTATCCAAGCGATATTTGGGGCAGTTTTTGTTGACGGAGGTGGTTCCGAAAGCGAAAATGATTATGCACTGCAGTCAGTTCGTAAACTGTTTGACTTACTTATAAATGGGTATGATTTGTGCTGCTACTCATTTCCTGACTCAGGAGAATTATACAAGTGCTTCGACACAAATTATTCTTACGCTCGAGATTATTTACTGTTAGTAAAGTGTGCTGAGGAAATTAAGCCATACGAAAAACTTGAGAAAAAAATTAGCTACAAATTTGAGGATCCTGAACTCATACAAACTGCATTGACACATGATAGTGCTAAAGGTTTGCTTCCGGGTGTTTCACATTATGAAGTACTGGAGTTTTTAGGGGATGCAGTGTACGAACTAGTTATGTGTGAATATTTGTTTTGGCATTATATCAATGACTGGGATGGGAAAGTGTTTAATTTTCAAACTTTAACAAAGTTTGTATCCAAGAAGTTTCAACAAGCTATCGCAAATGGATTAAATTTACAAAAACTCATTGTAAAACCGGATTATGTGACGGTGAATGACATTCATGACTTTTTGGAATCAATAGTAGGAGCCATATATATTGATGCTAAAAGCTTGAAGCCGGTCAAAACGGTTTTGATTGAATTATGCCGAAGATTTGAAATAAAAACGGCTAAAAACTGTAGTGTCCGCCTTCCGTTTGCTTTGAGGACCTGTAAGTTTTCACTTGAATATGATAGGATTTCTTTTACCCGAAAATTTGTAATGTTGTTTTGTAAGTTTGTCGGATTTTTTTTCACAGATTATGGCTCACGTCACCACATTCCGTCTGGAAATTTTGGGATGATAAAGGAAGATCATGAACTGCCTCCAGAAAGACAAGCAATATTTAGAATAGTAGATTTTTATAAACTGAAGCTCCTTTTGGGAAACGTCCAGGAACCAAGTAAAGTTCGTAATGTTGTTCATAGATATGATGGTAACGCTAAGGTTCTCGGGTCAGAAAGCTTTTGTAATCAGCTAGAGTTTGGACGAGCAGGCCTATTTCCAACAATGTCAAGAATCCAGCATTTCTGCAACACTGGTGAGGTGTTTTGCAAATATCACACCTACGTCCCTCTTGATATTGATAACCTTCAAGAGACACTTCAAATTTCATTGCCATCAGATTATTTTGTCACTGAGAGCATACACGAATGGAACTTTATTGACACTACTCGTCAGCCAAAATTCGGGGATGTCCGTAAAGCATTCAACATTATAATAACTTGGATACAAAATTCGCTAACGGTATTTTTAAGGGGTTTAGGGAAATTTGGCTTTGGAATTATAAAGATCATAATACTTTTGATAAAAATTTATATATTTTTCATAATCTGTGAATTTTTTCTTTGGCAAGGTTGAAATCGCCGTTAAGCATATTATTAATCAGTTGTATAGGTTATTCAATACGTAATGGATGTGCTAAAGAAAACATTAGAATTTGTCGTAATACAAATATCTGTAAATGTGTGTGAAACAAGTGGAGTACTGCAAGTAAATTACTGTTATGTTATAAGTTGGCACGATGTAGCCGTTTAATATAATGTTTTCCATTCCTACCGTGTTATGACTAATTTAGACACTAGCTTGATCCTTTGATTTGTTGTTTTAAAGAATTCTTTTGTTGGGATAATTATGCAAAATTCTAGTTGTGCTATAAGATGTATGCCAAAAAAATATGTTTGGAAAAGAAAACTTTGACTTATAAATTATTAGAAAACCTAACAAGTGAAACTTAAAGTTTACTTATATAAAAGTCATGTTCTAAAATCAATAAAATTTAGCCCGAATATTTCCATACATTTAATATCATAACCTTAATCTTGCGTCAATATCAATATTATCTTTTCTACAATTGATATCATAAGTCAACTAAAATATATACTAACAATAAGAAAAATAGTTAAGATTTTTTTAGTTTTCTAAATGATGTTTGATACTGTATTACCTGTAATTAAATTACTAAACACTTATAGTAATATTTACATATATTAATTTTTAATTAAGACACTGGATTCTTTAAAGATATTTGGTGAATATTTGTTAATATATTAAAAAAAAGCTTTTTTAAAAGTTAACTTAATGTTTTATGAATTTAATTATAAATCCAATCTTTCAACTGTAATTTTGTCATCGTTCGCGTGAATTCTAATTGTTTATTCTTCAATGTATGTATAACAGGACAAAAGACTAATCAAATTTGTTCCATACTACCTGCAATCAAAGCACATTAAATTTTTTAAATCATTAAATTAATGATTTGCTGTAAAGAAAACTGTTCAACCTAACCAATGTCCAATTTAACTATCTTAGATGTTAAAAATCATTGAAACAATTACGATTATTACCCAATCCGGTCTTCATATTTATTTCCAAAGCATATTTTGATGCTGTAAATACATCAGCCAAACCGGTATTAATTCACACAAGAGCAACACTAGAATTTATTGCTGACAAGCCAAAGAGCACCACTATCAAAATAGGTAGCTAACCTCCAAAGTTAACCCAAGCATATAAACGAACGATTATGCTCAAAAATTGCACTGCAAGTCATGTAGCAAGAATAAAGTTTCCGAAATTCTGTTGCCATTATCTCGACTTCCCTGTACATTATAAAGGATTGCCAATATGCTTTACCATCATGGATGTTCAGGCCAGCCAGTAGAATGTAATTTTTTCAAGCAAAAGCTTATGAGCATTAGGACCAATGAGCATTTTCCCTCCACATTGAGTGGCAAAATCTAGTGGGCCCCCAGATTAATAGGTAAGCATAGGTTTCGAATCAAGTCCACATGGTACAAGTACTGGTACAATATATTTTAATTACAGGTAACTTATCCGTTTTATAGGATGTAAAAGCTTACTTTGCCATTGTGTATTGACCCGATGATGAATGATACAATTAATTTGTTCCTTCGGTAAACGAATATATTAAGCCTTCGTTTTAAAGTATTTCAAATTATATCAATATCCAAGTGTTGTGATATTATGTATTTATTGCACATGTATTTTGCATCGAGCAAAAATATATTTTAATTATAAACAAAAAGTGTAAAATATTATAGGTCCTTATTATATGTATGAGTCTTGCATTATGTGTCACATTTAATTTTACCGGAAATATCACTTATTTATGGTGGGTATATAACCTGTGTATTTAGAATGCTTTATTTTACATGCTTCTATCTGCTAAGTACTTTGCATTAATTTAATTAGTTCCGCACATGTTACATGTAAGTTCCAGACTTCTTATGCGGAATAAGAACACCAGCTTTAATTCTTGTAGCAAATATATTGCTGTTCCTTACAATCTCTTTACACCATAGCCCGTACCAAAAGAAAACAAATAAAAATATAACTTGCACAATAATTGCAAAACCCTTCAAACATGAAGCTCTTTAGTTTTTTCGTATTTGTTTTACTATTTCCTTTGAGCATTTCTATGGACTACTTTCTGCCTAACACTTTGCTATTGTCGGAAGGTATTTCCCATTTTGTAGGGTGCACTTTCACACTTTTGACTTCAAAACTGGATAAAAAGTCTTCAAACGTAATAAGTGACGTCTCGTATGAGTTGGAACATCTTAAGGTTAGTCAATTTTTTTAGAATACGTGCAATAAACTGTTAAAAATATTACATCCTCAATTAGAATTTCTATTCATTGAAAATATTTACAGATGAAGCATAATTTGAAAATGATTTATTCCACACTAGAATCAAGTCACCATACGTTTTGCGATGGAATACAAAAGGGATCAAAAACGTTACGTGGATGGTATGCAATGTGATGATAAACCTTTTACTTTGTTTCAAACAGCATTCTTCCTAAAAGCTACAACATATCTCAAATCAAATACCCTTTTGATAAACATGGCTGCAATGCCATAATCTATTTGAGTCCACCACAATGCAAATCTATCTGGAAAATTCACACCTTTAGAGAAACGAGAACAAAGTTGTTCATACCTGACGATCTCATGTTTTTACTCAAAGGCAAAGATTTACATTCTAAAAGTGATACACAATTTGAACTCACAGATATTCAGGCTTTGTGCACCACATTTCCAAAATATGTCATTGTGGTGCAAACCGACCAAATGGAATTTCCATTGAGTTTGTTTTATGCGCTAGATTTCGATGAAATGACTGCTGAACATCCTACTCAATACCAAGCTACCAAAATATTAATTCAGGTAGTTCGCCAAAGTATTGCAGATAATAATTTTCAAATTAAAAGGGTACTTGATATACAAGATTGGCAACCTGAAAACTTTAAGCGACAATTAGTCGGCGGTTGCAAGAAATTTCAAAAATTTATATTATCCACAAACAATGAAAAGAGTTGCGTCATTTGTGAGACCGAACCGTTGGGTTGTTTGCTGAGTTACGGGGTTAACCAAAATATGCAGGAAGTAATTAGCAAAGAGCACATGGAACCTTTACCATCCAAAAGTATTTCCTGGTCTATATTAGGTCAAAATACATGTAACAATCTTAATGAGAACAATTGCATACAGCCAGACAAAAGTGTAAGGTACTTGACAAACTGGAAAAGGGAGTATGCTGTTGACAACATGATTTTATTGCTACTATTCCCAAACAGCACACTATATAACGGCGAACGTTTTTCTGAAACTTCATTAGAATACGTAAATGCCATTGCCACGAATGCACATATTCGAATCTTCTGAGGTCTACTATGGGTTTCGAACAAACGCCAGAGGCAATCATTATGTTACCTGTGCTGGTAGCCTAGGACGCCAGTGGTTTGCTTCGCTAACCGGACTATTTTCGATTTTTGATTTGACCACTTGGATTATGCTAATATGCTCAGGTTTTGGAGCCGGCATGATTTTTATTGGTGGTGGTGATTGTAAAAGAAATCTATCTGATTCCACTTGGTATGTTATGTTTAGCATTGTGGTACTTTTAGAACAGGGTTTTACCCTGCCAAAGTATAAACGATTAACTAAACGTTTTGGTAATATGAATATTCTCTTGCCAGTATATGCAAGTTAGATTATTGTAGGTATTGTAATTAGCAATGGATATCGTGGTGTTAACATTAATAAGTTGATAGCTCCAATTCCCGAACTGAGATTTGAAACATTTGATCAAATTATGCAACACAACTTTACAATTCATGCTACATTCTCAAACAAGTTTTTAATGACTTATGAAATGTTTTGGGATATTGTTTTTGAAGGGAAGAACCCAGAAAAACTTGCCCTGGCTACAATTGAAATGATGGAAAATATGACAAGAAATATGTACAATGGTTACATGAATGTCGAATTATCTCAAGGGTTTCAAACCTTATCTATGATGAACATACTTCAGGTGGAAAGAGGATTGTACGCATTGGCCCTTAAAGCAGATTCCCAATTGTGGTTTGAAGAGTACACGTTTAATCTAAACGAAGTCAAATATACTGAATATCAAAAAATTGTGAATTGGATTAAGCTTAGTGTAAAATTTCCACAAACATTCACACAAGTATTGGATTCACAAAATTCTGACAACGTTATAGCAAAGATTTCAAAGTGTAACCACGAAGCTTTTGTGGGAAACTTTGAATATGTTTGTTTGATTGCGTCAAAGTTGAAGAATAACTTGAAACATAACCTCGGCGCCAAATTTAAAGACGAGGTTAGCATTAGCAAAGAACCACTTTTGCCTGCATACAAAACAAAAGTATTTTTTAATTTGCCTGCAAATATGAGGCAAAGCTTTACTGGTAACTATCTTAAACTGATGGAGTCAGGGTTGGAAAATTTGTGGATTAATTGGGCCGAGTTTTGGAACACGTGGAATGATAAATGGGAAACAGAAAGGGATAAGGTGTATGAAAGACGTGTTAGCTTGTTTGATAGTAATGTTCGTGTAGTTTTTCTTTTATTTCTTGTGCTTATTGTTATTCCGGTTTTAGTTTTCTTGATGGAAAATTTTAACTTGGATTATTTTAAGATCATATTTGGTAAATTTTCTGTCGGCATTTGTAGAAATTGATTAGTTATGATTATTGTGACCAAGCTCTGTTAATTGGTGTAATATTTGCATATTTATATAATTATCAAGGTATGAAAATTGCATGTATAATTACAGATATATAATATCTTAACAAAAATTTATGTACATGCAATAATGGTTTATTTACGAACTGCTTCTAAAATACAAACAATAAGTTACAATGCTAAATGTAATATTAAATGTTTTTTCCAAGTAACGCTGATGTATCAGGACGCATATAAAATATGTAGTATATTTAGAGTAAATATCTGCTATGCAAATATTGAACAATGTGTAATACGACTGTATTCTTGTTATGCCGCTTAAAAAGCTATATTTGGGATATCCAGCCTTAAAACACAGACTGAAATAATAATTGAATGAATTCTAGAGTGGAAGTGGCCATTTGGATTAATAGCTCTTCAGCAATGCAATAAAAGAGCTCGTATATATTTTATACGCCACCCTTTTAACACTTTATCTCTGTCTGCTTCTTACAAAGCTCGTCTGGTTGCATTAAATATTTATAAATATTAGGTCAAAATAATTTATGTTCAGGTTCCTCGTTATCCGACACAAATTCATCTTCTCAAAAAGTCAAAGTTGATTCTAATCAAATGTTTTATTGCGAAGCTTTATTTGTAATGGCATTTGGTCGAATTAAATATAAAATCCAAATCTGAGTATTAAATAATGCTACTTACGCAAAGGTACGCAGAAAAATGTGGTATAGATTCATGATAACATTCAACGAAATCAATACTTAAATTATATTGGGAGACCTGAAGACCTCGGAAAGATTTAATTGTATAATTTTTATGAAAGTATTTATGAAATTTTTTATGCTACACTGTATAATTTGGCTGATGAAAGGGTAAAAAAAATTACAATTTACCAATCAAAAAAATATTTTTTGAGTTTAATTTGTTTTTGAGATTTTAGATCCCATGAAAAAAGAAATGAGAATAAACTTAATAATATCTAACTACTTTAAAATATCTTAGGTTTTTAAAGCAAAACTGTACTATGCGCAGTTGTAATTTAATTTAATTTAAAAAATTACACAAATAACGTTCCCACTACCTATTACATACATAGTAATATCTAAGCATTTTTGTTATTATATTTCCTTGTGAACATTACTTTGGTAATCATGTCATGAATAAAATGCTTAAGCATACATATCTCGTGTTATGAAAAAGGCAAACAAGAAAAATGAACAAAGACTACTCTCATTGAATACATATTATAAACACATTTCCTTTGTATGCAGGTACACGTTTTGGTTACCTAAGCTAATATGAAATGTAGACATACCTCTACTAATACCGATTGTGGTTGCTTACAAGTTGCTGGTGGCATGTGCATAAAACTCTCCACAAAATCAGCTGTGGTACTCATCATATTTTTTCTTGTAAGAAGCAAGCAAGTGGTGTGTAGAGCTAGCAGACCAACAACAACAACAAAATATCATTTGAAATAATTTATTTTTATAATTTTTCAAAATGTCTTTTCCACTTAACGAATTACAAGAAAAGCTGGGATATAAATTTCAAAATATTCAGTTACTGCATGAAGCACTAACCCATGATTTTGACAGTAGAAATACTGAATGGGATATTTTTGGTGATGGAAATGTGTTCTATCCCAAACGAGAACTGCACAGGTTAAAGTGTGTGGGAGTGAGTGTTTTAAAATTACTAATTACTGAAAAAGCAATTATTATTCAACATGAAAACGGCAAAGATAACAACTTGTCTAATGAAGGGAATTTGACACAAATTCGTGAAGAGTTCAACAAAAAGTTAAATTTGATCACAGTAGGAGAGCTGTTAGGGTTATGGAAATTTGTTTATACGAGAGATGAAAGTTTCGCACATCATACCATACTTAAAGAAGTTGTTCAAGCAATTTTTGGTGCAGTTTTTATTGATGCGGGAGGATGTGAAAGTGACAACTTTTATGCAATTCATTCAGTTCGTAAACTGCTCGATTTAATTTTAAAAAGGTATCGTGCATATTCGAACGCATCTTCAGATTCACAACATTTATATAACTGTTTTAAAATTAGACATGTTGACTTTTTAAATATGTTTGTAGAGATTATGAATTTTGGTTCAAAAATTAAACTGCACAAAAACCTCGAGGAAAAAATAAGTTACCCATTCTTCACACCTCATCTGCTAAAAATCGCGCTGACACATGATAGTTTTAAAAACGTATGTCCGGAAGTTCTACATTATGAAATACTTGAATTTTTAGGAGATGCCGTGTACGAATTGGTTATATGTGAGTATTTATTCTGACACTATATAAATGACAGGGATGGGAAAGTGTTTAATTTTGAGACTTTAAAAAGATTTGTTCCGAATGAGTTTCAAAAAGTCATCGCGAACGGGTTAAAGTTACAACAATTTATTATTCAACCAGGTGACGTGATTGTGAATGACACTGAGGACTTTTTAGAATCAATTATTGGAGCTATTTATATCGATGCTAAATGTTTGAAGCCAGTAAAAAAAGTTTTGATTAAGCTGTGTAGACAATTTGACGATGAAACTGAAGAAAAGTGTAATATCCGCATTCCATTTACACGAAAGACTTGTAAGTTTTCATTACCATAGGCAAATAGTTATTTTACAATTATGTCGACAATATTTTTATTTTCATGTGTTAATAATGATATTTTCATTTTTATAGATTACGGCTCAATGCATTACAGAGAGATTGAAAAACTGGAAAGTGTGGAGAACGAAGATGAACTTCATCCGAAGAAACAGGATTCTTTTAAAATAGTTAGTTTCGAGAAGCTAAAATCTCAATTAGGCAATTTCTATAAATCCAATCAAATTTCTGGGTCTATTCACAGCTGCAATAGTGCTGCCATAATTGGGGGCTCAGAGAGCTGGTGTAATCAGCAAGAGTTCCAAAGAGTCAGTCTTTTTCAAACGATGAC
>JAQFZH010003022.1:0-14822 GCA_034695485.1 Entomobrya nivalis | reverse complement strand
TTTTTTCTATGTACCAAAAAGAAGCATCGGCGATCGAGCAGCAAGTACCAAAACGACTGGCAAGATGACCTACCTGAAAATTTTCCTACAATTTATACCATCATCTGTATTCTTTCGCTTCTCTTGCATTTTATCAATAAAAAATCCTTCATGACAAACCAAAAAACGAACGCTACACAATAATTTGTGTAATTGTCAATTGTGGTGCTGTGTCTTGGATATATATTGCTTCGATACATTCTCCATGAAGAAATTTATGATGATGGTGTTCTATATAAATGAAAAATATAGTATATCCACACAATTAATAATAATGACAAAGGTTATCTATCCCATTCGCTTTTTTTGGTATAAGTATGTAGTACTATTGGTGTTTTAGGTCGTTGGTTAGTTTAGTAAAGTAAGTTGTATCAACGTTTTGGTTTTTTAGTTTATCTTGCAAATTATATTTAGTTGTTTGTTAGACGGATGAGGACACTTAATTGGTCAAGTGGGTATATAAAACTTGATAATAATAAATGAGATTAAAACTTTTTTGTAAACATATTCATCTATGAAAAAAGTATAAAACTCCATGAATGTATGTACAAGCATGCTTTTCTATACTTGTAGCCGAATGAAATTTTAATTTTACTGATATGATATGGATAATAAAATTAATCACATCACTCAATCAACTTCCACTACACCCATACGTGCATCTTGTATGTGTATGCAATATGTAAGCGTTTAGCATGCAACAAAACTCTAACTACATTATCTGTTCTATTGTCTCTCCTTCCTTCCTCTCTTGTTCGCTTGGTCATTGACAGATTTCTATGATGATGACAAAGTGGAGTGGAATGCTTGATAGCTTGATACCTATATAAAATATATATCTATGTCATCTCTATACTTTTGCATCTACTACAAATTGACCAGCCTTCCCCAAAATTCCTTCTTATTACACTATGCATACTTCTTCTTCTTCTGCTTTTTGGACTTCGTGACAAGTAATATGTAATCCCTATATGAAATTTTATTGCCAATTGCTCACGAAGTAAATTAATAGTTGTTACTGATGTTAGTCGAGTCATATTAGGATGACGACTAAAAAAAATTACTGGTGATGTGATGTGTTCTATGGCATAAATAACCTAAACAATAAACACGCATAAAATATTTCATAACGGAAATAATTTGATTAAAAGTTCATGGATGGTGGCAATCTAAATGTGGTGACTTGACAATGACGGTTCGGTAGTTCGGTGGTGGTGTATGGTGTGCTTGGTTAGTGTAGGCCATGTATTCATCATCATCATCATCATTGACAAAGTAAACAGTAAAACAACATTAGCCATTACCATTCCTACTCAATATTAAATTAGCAATTCTTCTTCTTCTTTTGATCTACTTCACTCCTACTTCAGTGCTTGCTCTTGATTTGTTTTTTCAACAGAAGAGGACAAGTACCCTTGAGTATATGTACGTCTTAGGTACAGAAAACTACAATGGGTTTATTTTAGTTACTCCTCCATTTCACTTCCTTTTTTTCTCTCTCTCTGGTTGTTAGTTGTTATCCATCAATTCATCTCTCTCTTTTTTTGTGAAAATTGCTTGAAGCAAAAATATAATATAAAAAGAAGCCCATAATATGATGTGATGATGATGATGGTGGCCTGAAAGTTTTCATAAAGAGTTCGGTGGCTTACCCGAGATATATTTTTAATGCTTGAAGGATTGCACTGCATACACAGCTCTTATAGTGTAAAGAAGAGACGACGACTCCTCCAGTCCGGTGTAATGATTTTATAATATCCGTAAATGCACTATACTCCATCAATGCCAATCTAGTGTACAGCATAAAATCATATATATGAGCGAAAGTATATATTATTATCATATCATGTACATACAATACGCGTATTTTGTATCTACCTACCTACTGTGTAAAATGGATGGACATGAGTGCACTATGATCTTTGCTTGATTTTTTATATCATAAATACTATCATTTCCCATCGCCATTATCATCATCATCATCGCCACAAAAGCTTTTTCTACCATTTCCCATCGCCTACTCAGCTTATTCTAAGTCCTTCTAAATCTTTTTTTGAGTTTTCTTTAAGATCCTACCACCACAAACTCTCAAGGATGTTCATTCTGAACAGCGTCACCAAACTAGGAACCCAACAAGTTGTAGATTCTTCCTCGCATTTGCAATATATACTTGCTGAAGAAAATTAATACCTCGCCCTTTTCCACATTTATAATGGACTTTCAGAAACTTTTTCCCGTTTATTGAATTTCCATTGGAATCGTATTTATTTGCTACTTCGAGAGCAACAGACGTCATAATCATAGCTTGCTCTCTTTTTTGTACATGCCATACTCCATAAATGCATAAGACTCAATGGATGAAAAACTGTGAAAAGCGAGGAATGATATGAAATCCTACGTTGAAGACTTGTGCAAAAATAGGAAGATGAATTGGGGCAACCTTGACAAAGAATACATTTATGAAGGACACTCTCGTAAATATTTGCTGAAAATCCTCATCGTATCGTATTATGTCATGTTCGTCCAGTCAAGCTCTTATGTATTCAATTATAATATAACTCAAGTTACTGGGTTGAAATTTAAGGGGAAAGCGAGAACACGGTTTGAAAATATTTTTAGACAGAACAGAATTATAACTAAAAAGGTAAAATTATTCAATTAAAATGTGTTTTAGCAAATAACGTAGTGGCACTAGCATGAAAAACTTTAGGAGTGGTGATTGTGGCGAAGGCTTCAATATCAATTCCAAAAATAGGTTTTAAGCTGGTATTTCATTTTCTTTGTGGCTTTCTTTTTGTGAACTTTCGAAATTGAAACATTATCCTGGAACCCATCATTGAAAAATACGGAAATTGAATTAAGACGCTAATAAAACAAGTGGCCATATCAAACTTTTAAAGAGAAATTTGCTGTTTCCAATATTAAAAAAAAGAATGTTTGTTTGACTATCTGTTCAAAACGACAACCTAAAATTTATAAATTTTGTTTTCCATAGAACCTGATCAAAAGTGGAATCTTTTATATTACAATATGAACACATAATTAAAAGGTAATATTCCAACAGTAAATGTCGTCTAGCACAGGCTTATCTAGGATTTTCCGTTTTAAACCTTGGAAGCACATGCGATAAATTAGTAAAAAGTCACCCATTTATAAATTACTTTCTATCACGTCTAAATAGCCAATCATCGGCATTACAGTAAAAGTCTAGCTTCCGATCCTATTGAGCAGTAACGACAGCGCGGCGGTGGCATGCTCATCGCCACCAACCACCTGAGAATGTTGAGAACCATGCCCATTATTTCAAGTAGATAATTTCTCAAGAAATCAAGCTCAGAAGAATAACAACCAAAAGCGATCAAGCAAAAAAGCAAACAAACAAGTCGGTCAAATTTTCTCTTATTATTTTTGTGACAAATGATGTATGTACGCTACTTCATGGGAAAAGTAGTACATAGAGTATTTCATTTATGTTTAATGAAATACACACAAATACCATTTATATAAAGTGCCTCATAGCATCAAATCCAAACATTCCTCCACTTTGACTTTTTTTTACTCCATTTGATTGTCCACTTTGAGTTCCCGGTGTGCATACGTTCTTGAACATAAGTGTGTATTGCGTAGTAGTGGAAAAATTGGAGGAAAAATGTTATACTATAAATATGATCATCATCATCGACAAGAGCAACATACACATGAATCATATTAAATGTTATATTTATTAGTACCAGGTACAATTTTTTCTGTATAAAAAGTGTGCCACGCCATTTCACAAGGATCCGGGAGCAGTAAACCTCTTCTGTAAACAGTACACAAAAAATAGCTGGCATTATAAGAAAAAAAACTAGCTCTATATTTCTAGAAGTTTTTTTTTTGCATAGCTCTATCGTATCTCACATACCATGCCACTACTAAATATAATCAAATCCACTATTTTGAAAAGTGGAACAGTTTGATGGACACTACCACGGGTAGATGGCTAATAATACGTAGTTTCGGAATCATTTTGTTGGAGTGGGAGGGAGGGTGAGAGTTGTACTGTTTGTTTAAGTTAAATCTATACCGATGGAGTAAAAGGCAGTTTACAAATATTATGCAAAAAAACATGTTTGTCACAACATGAGAACATAACATACATACATACATGAAATTAAATTTATCCATGTTTTACGTTTCACATAACAAAATTATAATTAGATATTTTCAAAGTTTTTTTTCTCATGATGCTAAATGCATATAAATAAATATAAAATGGTGTAGCATATTTTGTCTTGATTTTACCTCGGTTGTCTATCATGTCTAGGTAAAAAGGGTTAGCTTTGTTTTGATTTTTAGTGATTAAAAAAATATTGGAAAATTAGACATATTATGTTGTACAGCGACAGTGACCTACATACTATACGTACATGTCCGGGGAAATTGTGTACCATTACTTTCTCCTATCTTTGCTAGACTTGCATTATGCTCTGCAACGTTTCCATGATACTTTTGTGTGGGAATGGATGAGAATTATGGTATGGTTCGCCATTATTCATTTTGTACATTTATGTTTACTTCAGGTTTACTAGGTCATGCACGACTTCAAATTAAAATAAGCCGGCTTGCCGGCTAGAAGAGGAAACGTAAATTCCAGGAACAATTATTTTGCTGTTTTTCAAGTGGAATTGCGGAAACAAAAAATTCAATTGGGAAAAGTTAAAACAAAGTAATGATGTAGTTTAATGAGATGCTTTTATCATCAAACAAGCCGTAACTTACACTCGCGCATCAGTATCAATTGTTCAATAAATGAAATTACTTTCACATTTGAGTAGATGAACCAAGTTTATTGAATCATGAGACCAACCGCTGCATTTACTGAGTAGAATGTTATATTTACTCCACTTTCCCCATTAGCTCTCCACTCGTTCATTTACCAATTTTACCAATGATGACATGAGTGGAAGTTTGAAGGTCTATATACTTTCGAGAGTTAACAAGTTGTGGAGGAGGAGGAGGGAAACAAGAAGAAAGGACGAGTATGATAATGGTAACGACGACACGCAAAAAAGTTTTTTCCCAACTTGCTGCATGCTTGACTTACTTTAAAGCAAGTTGGCTTGATGTGACACATGACATGTGTTTGATGTTCCAGTTTTTATTAAACTTTTTTGTTGTTCTCGTTTTCAGAAGTTTACGCTGGATTGAGTGAGCATATTATGTACATATATATTTATGTTATCCACACAACCATACGTATATTTTACCTTGACTTTATTATCATATAATTGATTTATTATTTTGGTTTCCAAAGATAAGTGTGTTTTGCATGGGCATACACATTCATAAACACAAAGAGTTACACAATTACAAGTTTGAGGACTACTTTTTTTCCTCCGCCTGTTCGGTGTTTCGTCTTTTATTGATAATGGTATAGTGGTGGTGGAGGTAGAAGTAGAAGTGGTGGTGAGTATTGGGTATTTAGCTTTTGTATGCTGTATGCATATAAATCATGAGTAGCAATGGCTTTTAACGCATTTTCATTCCCATAATATTTTCTCCATGATATGCGATACGACGGTTACATCGTGTTGATGTACGAGTACGATGTTATCGTCGTGTGGCAATATAAATTGCATATGAGAATGAAGTGGAGTGAAGTGAGACATGCCGGAAACCAGAGCAATCCCGCCGCGTGCGTGGGAAGCGCCACTAACAATCACCCAAGTGGAACCCCATAATTAGCATAATAAATAAATAAATATGTACACGCTCTCTAATGCGTTTACATATAAATAGAAAGCTCTCAATTTTAGTACAGCCTTATTCTTACTACCGCCAATTATTTTGTTGGGTTTGGAACTACAATATTAGCACCTTTGTTAATTTCATTTATATTGAATGCACATTACATAGATGTGTTTATGGATACACGCACATAAATATGAATTGTTGGAATTATTCAATTTTTGTAGTAATTTATAATGCGTAATGCCCACAAATAATACCTATAAATCAAAAGGTAAAAATGAGATTTGTGCAAAAATCCCTGCAGGGAGGCCCAAATTTCCGGTAGTGTACCGGTAGGGTCTTCCTCTTGTTATCTAAAAAAATTGTTTCACTGGTGTGGTTTCATTGAAGTAAGTTGATGTTCGTTGATACACATTCAATTACTATCATGTTTCGCATAGCTTTTGAGATTTTATGTCTTGCATTTCGATTTAACTAATGGATCAGTGAGTTATTTTTCTTCGTACAAGCATGCAAAGCTCGTATGAGTAGATATAATGGAAATGAAAATATTTAAGACGAAAGTTTGCATGTACGTTTTTTATGCTGACGAAGATGCTTTTATATTTAAGGCAAGTAAACTCAAGATGGAAATACATTGTTTGAAAGAGAAGAAAAAGATACCACAGCAGACACTATAAATGAATATAAGATGATATGGAACGAGATGAGAAGATGTTTTCCTACTAATAAGCTCATGTCTAACTTAAATACTCTGCTAACATGCAAACTTTTTATGGAATACTTGGTAGCACAATATATTTCTATATTCATCTTTTGAAACGCTCTAATAGTATATTGGATACAACATAGGCACACATGATATAGTTTTGATGATTCCATGGAATATGCGAGTGTACTTGGTTAGTTAGATTTGATTGACTTTGGTTTTTCTTAAAGAGCACTTCCAATACCATAACATAACTTATATTTGATTTGGAAGCTCAGCTATATCAGGCTTATATAAAAAGGGAACTAACTGGACATAAACGGCTTAAGAAAGTAGCCCGTTTCAAGTTTTAAAAATGACTTTGTTGAACACTAAAAATAGTTATGATTATGACAAATGACATTTGATTTCGAAGAGATTTTCCGCACTGAATTAATATAGACCAAAATTAATTTTGACTATGGTAGACCATTATATTTGTACGGATGGACGGACGGATTAAAGGACGGCTCCATGCATAATCAGATAAATTACGAATAAATGCTTCCAAGCACGCTATGAAATGGTATTTGACATATCATGGATTTCGTTCTGTTTCTGCTGTTGTCGTTGTCTCAAACAAAAACCGAAGCTTGGCTTACAATGTAATAATAGCACATTGCATCGATTTGTTCATGATATGTGGTAATAGCGATTAGAATAATAGTTGTTCTGTGAAGGCAACAAATGCTTCACTCTCCAGCGATATGTATAAACCTTACTCCTCGGCACAAATAAAAATTGATCAGTTGGGATTGTTCATAGTACCCCAAGTTTAATTATTTGCTATGAATAAAAGTAGTTATAACAAGAGCCCCAGATTGGTTAACTATGTAGTCAGTTCATTATTGTAGCGGATCTGACTGTCTAGCTCCCAATACCGGACCTGCAACTGATTTCGAAACATTTTGTCGTACCATGCAGTACTCAAAATACCGAAGACAAGCTAGAGTTTTTCCAAACTTTGAAATGTAAGGACAACAATATAATTTGATTATCTATCGCAACCGCATTCCAAGCCTAATTTAGAGCTCCATCAATTTGACTGGGCTCTCATGATTCTGAAGTTAGGTCTGTGATGTGTCAGTCAATAATTCTATGAGACGAAGATAAGAAGACGAAGATATGAGACCAAAGACAGCTTAGCGATAAGAGATATAGGAGTGAAAATGGAAAGGAGAAATAAACGTTTTCAAAAAGTGAGTGCACGTGTGCATTTGAATGTATCATTTGATTTTTATCCTAATAAATTTTATTACAGGTCAACCACAACCAATTGTGTAGTTCCTTATCTTAGGATGAATATTTTCGTCTGATTGAAGTAATGGAATTATAGCAATTGACCTCGCCTTTATTTCCTGTTAATAGATATAAGGTACTTTAATAATTGACATGGGGTTTAGCATCGGTTCGATTTTTGAATACGCATCAGTTAAATTTTCTATACGTGGTTTAGCATCACATTTTATAATGGGATTTAGTATCTAATGTCGTTCGATTAAAAAATTTAAATTCAAAGAACATACTTTAGATCTACTATAGATTAGTATTGTGATAATTGAAGCCCAAAGAATATTTGACATGTATTTTCCGACGGGTATATAAGGCGAACAATTTTTTTCCACGAGTCATTAGCTGTTTGTTCGCCATTCTGAATCTTCCTAAAAATGTCTGGAACTTGCAACGTGTGTTGGGAGGAATTAGTGGGAGAGGTAGTAACTCCAACTGGATGTAGGCATAAATTTCACGTAGGTTGTATGACAACCTGGGTAGGAGGACGAAGAAGGACTTGGGGGCCGCGCAGGCCAATCATTTGCCCATCATGTCCGTTCGGTGACTGCCGTGTACTTCATCTTGCAGAGGAATCCGAGCCCCGGCCGATCCAGAAGCAGTGGATGCCCGAAACGCCCCACCATCTAACGTGCGAGGTTTGTGGCAGGCTGTTTTCAAACACAGCAATGAAGTCCCAACATCTACAAACACACAGTGGTCGATTTAATTGTGAGGGATGTAGTGCCACATTTAAGTTTAGGACAGGATTGGCACGACATCGCCGTACATCTAAACATTGAACGTCATTAAAAAGGATACGACATGGACTACTAAACGGAATTGAACAACGGACTTGAAAAAGGCCATTTTAAGGGCCACCACATTTTCCAAAGAGCAAAAAAATAATTCGCATGCTAAACCCCATGCTGAATTAACATGAGGTTTAGCATCATAATTTTTTCATAAGTGGTTTAGCATAAACTTTTTCATATGGGGTTAGCATCATTTTTCACACGGGGTTTACTACCGGTTAGATTTCTTTTAGCACTAGGTTTAGCATCAAATTTTAGACTTGTTAATACTTCTAAAAATATTTAGAAGGGCAATTTGGGGCAAATTGGGAATCCTTACAAAGTTATGTACTGTAGTGCTAACATTTACGCTACCCTTTTCTCGCCCGTGTGATCTCACATCACCCCATACACCAATCCAGATGCCTTACATTATACATCCGCATCCCCATCAGTACACACGTAATGCTTTTTTGGCAGGTGGAGATGGCAAGTTTCTTCTTTCATTTTTTGATTTCCACAGACACTCGCAACCAACATCCATGCATAAATACATGGCACATAAGTTGAAAAGCTCGTACACGTTACTAGACTTAGCATGAGACCGGTAGACCGGCAGCTGCTGCTCCTCTCGGCTCTTCTCTCTCTCACTCCGCGTTATTTCCCCTCTTCTTTCCACTGTACTTGTATTATTGTTCCTTTCAAAGTAAAAATCCAACTTCTATCCTATTCCCGTCTTGCATCTCCTTTCTATTTTCCCATTTCCATTACTTGCAACACTACATCAAAAGAAGAGCCAAAGCAAGCAGAAAGAAAGAGAAAGAGAAGACCACCACCGTCATCATCATCACCGGTTTCCATATAGCCAACCGAATACCGATACATACATACACGCATCTTATATGCGTAGTCTACTTTGATCTATACAATACACCACCATCAACATCATCATCACATCGCCATACCACATCGCATTTTTAGTCAAGCTACGCCTGCTCCTCCTTTTTTGCCTCCTTTCATCTTTTTTCTGAAAAAGTGTACTGTGTACAACGCTACCTAACCTTGTTCACATATTTTTATAAATATATCAGCATCAGAGAGAGGAATAGAAGAATAAACCGTCATCGTATATCACAGAAAAGAAGCAAGTAGAGCCATAATACATGTTTTTAAATGTGTACTCCTCCAGCAGCAGTGCTGTTCTGAGAGCAGAGATTTTTTTAGACAGGCATATACGTACAATATATGTAGTGGAGAAACAGAGAAGTGGAGGGAGATAGCCTTTCTGTTATAATTGCAATAGAATCAGACTATAATGACGAAGATACGCGTTGTCACGTCTTCCAATACACTTTCGTAGAAATTTGAACACAAATGACCAGATATGGAGGGAATAGAAGCTAGATATATACAACAGTTTGGTGTGAGGAAAGGGCGATAGTATGACGCTGTATTATCCAGGAAAGAAGAGTTTCACTTTTACGTACTTTAAAGATTGCGTTTGATATAGTACAGCGCAGAGCAGAAGAGAGAAACTCTTGTTTGAATAGAACATATTGGACTGGTACTTGCAAAGCAGTAGTAGACTGGTCTCTTATGGTAAAGGCAAGCCTTGTAATGCAATGCAATGTAACATGGCAATGCAATCGCTCAAGTTCTCAAACCCAGACGACTATGCCCATATTGTAAGCAATGGATACTCTCAAACCCCTAATTCTGGCGACATTTTCGTTCAGCTTGGAAGCATTGGTAGGGGGTCAGAGGTGAAAGGAGAGGGGAACTGAGATGTGGGGAGGGGTAGGCTGAGATGGCATTGTTGAATTGGACGCTGCGGCCCTGTGACCTGGGTCAGACTGAACCAATCTCTGGTTGATGTGCATTTGTAGCTCTGACGTGCCTTTAAGCTTGTATTCCATACATATTGGTTATGTATTGTATTGCATAAAGTTTACTTGTAGAAATAGGCATTATTATTAAGCATAGTAGTAGAAGCAGCGGTGGTGGTGCTGGTGCTGGCAGAGCTGAAGAGGTAGCAGAAAGAAAGCAAAAGCGAAGCACGCTGGAGAAACCATTGAAAATCCTCCAACTCCTCCGCCTTCCGGCTCTCACTTTTCTTTGACAGTGGCAGCAGCACCTGCGCTTCCTCTGAATCAGCGTCGTGGTGAAAAGGTGCGCGTGCTGTGTGGGTGGCTTGACGACGCCTTAGATATTTCATGTACCTAACTAAATATTACTGTTGCATATGATCATAGCATGAATTTTCGTATTCGGTTTTAACTGTCACTTTATAGTAAAAGCACGCGTGCGCGCGCACCTGTTTGACTATTTTCAGTGTTAGACTTTTTCTCGAACTTCACATCAATTTGTCTTTGCGTAAGAACTATAAGATTGAATTTTTAAATTGCACATTAAATAGTGTACGTCATTTTTTTTAAATATACGTTTTAGTTTGCAATGTTAAAATAACATTTATTTTTTCCCTTTATCAAATTGACAGAGATCAGTAAATGTTTCACAATGAATATTTCAATGTTATATAAATACTTCAAGGCCATTTCCTCTTACCAATTCCTGAAAAATAGAAACAAAATATTTTCGAAGTAGACAATTCTTATAATGTTTGCTTTGTACCTTTTAACATTCATATAAGTATTATTACTTATTAGGCTAAGTTTATTTACATGGAAGGAAACTAAAACTATGCCTGTGTTTCGAAATTAGGGCATCGGTTTTTTTTTGTGAGAAACCGCTACATGTGCCTTCCCATCATTGCTCTGACACTCACCTCTAAGCAACTTGCTAGCGAATAGGCGACAAGGAAGCCGTGTTCTCAATTCCTTTGTGCTCTCATACATTTCACTTGCCAAATGAAAAAAAGAAGCGTCCCTTTTGGAAAGAGCAAGCTTGGTATGGTGGTTGCTAGTGAGAGTGAAGATGAGTGCACAGTTCACACAGCGAAGCCATGTCAGTAGCAAAAACAGCGTTCGCTCGCTGTATTTTCATACCCTGATTCAGTACTTGGTTTCTAATATTCCAAAAACAGTAACCTCCCAAAATATCATATAACTCTCTACATACCTAATACCCAAAAAACAGCCGCAGAATACTAAGGTGAACTTAAATTGAACACATTAAAGTAAGCTTCTTTTTTTTGCATTTTACGTGTATCATAATATTACATAGGTACATATACTATAGGCGCTTCCATTGTATGTATCCAAATATTTTTAGTTTAGAAAGTAGTGGCTATATATATTTATAGAAAAACAATAGCAAAGCAATAATAAATGTATACACAATAACTTCTGAAAGGTACCTACTCAACCACCGTCACCACTACCACATACTCTACTTTGCTGGCAAAGAAAGCGCCATTAGTGGCCATGCCGGCAAGCATTCCAGTTTTCTCATTTCTTAGCGCGTCCTTCATCATCATCATCGCGACTACTTGGAAAAGGCACACTCATTCTATTTCCAGAATACATGCAAGCAAGGCGCATTATTTCTTTAAATGCATGGGCAAGCATGCTTGTTTTTTAATATAGTGAATTGTGACATGATGACGAAAATGATACCAATGCCAAACTAATGGACACATTACGCAGTGAACAAAGGTATGTGTATCATCACCATCATCATCTATACCCATGCTATATAGTGAGAGTAAAGCAATAAGTATAAAACTGTATAAGTGGCATATTAATACTGTGTTTAATCACACCCGGAGCAGCAGCACAAGCAGAGGAGAGAGGGACTCAAGGAGAGAGGGAGCATGGCCTGGCCTGGCTTGGCTTGGACGGAGTGAGTGGCAGTGGTTGCATTATTAGATGGCACTCTTCACTCTTTCCTTGGTAGATAGAAAGAAACTTACTTTTTAGGTAGATTACTAGGCAGGCAGGCAAAGGCAAGCATGATTACATCCATAGCATTGTTATTACTATTACTCGGTTTTTCTTATAGCTGTTATAAAGGACGGAAGACAGAAGAAGAAGAAAACAAGGTATTTATATTTTTATACGTTTAGTCAAATGGCCCTCTTTACTTCGCCATCCCACTACTCTCTCGCAGACATTTTTTTTGGAGAGTATCTGCATTCATGCATGCAAGCATTGTGCGATCATTATTAAGAAAAAGGAAGATGAACGGTTTTATAGAAAGGAAATCGTGATTCTTGAAGGAAAAGAGCTTTTCAATATTTTACATGTAGATATGTATATATTATGTAGTATGTAACCGGCACCATATCATATAATAGGACATTTTATATCTGAAATTCCTGCATCAACATGCCTATAAATAGACACCGGTTTTCTCTGTTGTTTGTATAGATTTACCATATACATACGTACATAGAAATGTATGTATAAATATATATAGGTACACTTTTCATACATGTTTTCAATGTACATTTCATTTCAATACCCGAATCATATATAAAATACCTAAAAATGGTAATATCATGCCTACTGAAATGGGGACTTTCAGCTTCAGCATTCAATGAAGTACCCTTTTTGTGTGGTGGTGATGGTGGCGGCGGCAGTGGAAATGAAATGGAACGCATTTTATGCAAAGCTATGTGAAAATTTTGGTATATGGTGGTTGGTTGCTGATACTTGCATGCAAACATTTGGACATTATTACAACAACACAGCATCATCATATAGCGTCTTTTTGGCTTCGCTTCTTGCATCCGTCCGTTGATCTCGCCAGGGACGGGGAGAGAGAGAGAGAGAGAAGCGAATGGACGGACAAACAGACAAGGAAAAAACATTGTACAAAATGAGAAGATGGAACTCTCCCTTCTTCTCTTTTTTCAAGTACGTTACTTTTTTTAGGTACCGGTACCGGCATTTTTGGTGGAGAAATGCATGCAACAATGAGAAAAGCTATATAGCTGCTCCTCCAATGTGATATGTGATGATGGGAGCAGTAAGGGTGGTTGGTGTGGTGTTGATATGCATATTCATAGATAGCTTCCTTTTTGATGAAGTACTTGTTAGTTAAACAGAAGAAGAAAAAAGAAGAAAAAGTTAAGTAATTTTTATGATGTCAAGTCAAGGAAAACATTGTTTGCGAGAATAAAGGTTAAAGCTCGATTTTACACTTCTTCCGTTCCTTTCCGTTGACGATGATGGCGTTGTTGTTGTTATTTTATTCTTGGTACTTACATGGCTTGGCTTGGTGTAAGTTGTTGTTCGCGTTGTGATATGAAATGCAATTCAAGTATGATGATGATGGTGGTGGTGAGAAATATGTGGAAAAAAGGTGAATGTGTGCATGTGAAATGGGATGTCAAGCTTGAGAAGATGATGTACTTGTTTTAATAGGCTGTGTGTTGTACTTGTGTGTAGCAATAACAATAATCATAGTAATACAAGGGAAATGCCATCAGATCACGAAGAAGACGATGATATGCGATGCAATAAATATATTAATACGTTTACTTTGGCTTTACCTGCACGCCAAGCTTTAATATGAGTGGGTACATTATGAATGTATGTACAATTTTGACTCAGAGAACTCAAAAAGACAATGCAATTTTGTAAATGAAGTGAACGTGAACGCGTACGATATTATATTAGTGGCGAAGCTTTCAGAACAACATGCACACTCTTTTGTACAGAAAGCTGATACAGTAACAATATTTTCACAAGAGAGTTGCAGTTGTGTACCTACATGAAATGTTACGTTTGTAAAGGACAAACGCTTTTTCGCATTTGCTGTCGCGAATAGCCCCGTTTCCTTTGAGTGGTGGTGGTGCTAGGCATTAACTAGCATCAAATATAGTCTAGTATAAATTGACACAAAGTGAGCTCAGGAATATTTTGTCAATTCGGATACGGAATGAAGTCAATCTACCATGATGGATGATAACATGATCCACTTTTAATTTTCTTATTGCAGCATTTATTAGATAAATAGAATCTCCAATTATTTTCTGAGACAATTAAAAAAAATGTATCCTGAGCTTGGCATTTTTTTTGGTTCAATTTGCTTTAAAACAAAAATACCAAAATATACTTACAATTTTTCATTATAACAAGGGACAGTGATGAACAGAAGTAAACCCACAAAATAAATATTTTCTTTAAAAAAAGATCATTATAAGTAGTTTGATCCCCGACTGAATGATCCAAAATGCTTGTTCTTATTGCCTCATGATTACATTAAAACTAACAGCAATCCACTGCTTTTCTATTAAGAGAGCTATGCCAATGGCATTGGCACTACATATCATA